>JAYJMB010007272.1:0-10360 GCA_036873735.1 Pouteria campechiana
CTGGTCCCAAACAGTTGGCGCTATGTCATGTCCTTTTGTCGTTGGGTCCATCAGCTAGAAGAGGTATCTGTCTTCACAATAGCAATGCGAGTAAGGATCGATCCCATGGAGAGTATCTAGCCTAATTTTGTGCGATGTGATCAAGAATGGGAGGATTTGAAGAATAAACTTGGGAACATTTCAAATTCAAATATCAAAATCAATCAATGAATCAAATCTTATTCCAAGTCAATTTTCACCATCAAAATCTCACAACTAATCATTGATGCAAATACAAATCAATTCATGCTTTGAATATTCACCCATTGGAACTATTTTTCCTATCTCTCCATCGACATAGTTAATTAGAAACACAACATCCAATTGACCCTAACTACTAAAAAACCCCGGACACATGCTAAAGGTTTAATCAGATAGCAGCTTTAAGATTTATAGAAATTAGTGAAGCTAACCAACACAAACACACGCAATTGCATTTAATTTAGTCAAATATTCTTCCTAAGATTTAATAATTGTTGATGCAGCAAATTACTAAATCTTAGTTGCTTTACAGAGTGATCAAACAATTATGGATTTGATATGTAATTCAGCAATAGATTGTAATGAATAATAAACTAGTAGGCCTCTTAGAAATTAAACACAACAATCATGAAAATAAGCAAAGAAGAACATTTAATACTTAGAGCATGTATTGAATAATGAAAATTATTTAGATCTCATAGTGTATTCATTTTGAGGTTTCAGTATCCCTTCACCAAGTATAAGAAATTAGCCACGCAGGGCCATGAAAACATAAAGACAAATAAAATAAAGAAGAAAAGATAGAAGAGATAAATTCCCCAAATAAAAAACTATGTTCCTACATTTTTTTCCTCCTTAAATAACCAAAAGTATGTTTATTTTGCGTATCCATATAGTTCCCCAAGTTGCCCTTGCACAAAATAATTAAAAACTACTAAACATAAGTAACTACTATTGGGTCCAATAAGATGGCTTAACCCAAGAGGAGAGGGTGAATTAAGTTTATAAAAATTTGTTGCTTAAACCCTATTAAATTAATTCCCCCTTTTCGTGCTTGTGTGCAATGAAATTAAGAAAGGAATAATTAAGCAATAAAGTGCAAGCAATTAGAAATAGCATACACACACAAACAACACAAATTTTCATAGTTGTTCGGGCAACCACCCTACTACACTCTTCCAAAAGCATACTCTCCTTGCACCTTGAGTTTCACTATCTCATATAATGGAATACAATAGTGCACCCCGCACTCTCCCAGATTCTAGCTCTAGGAGGAGTAACTACAGTGCTCCCAACACTCTTCTAGATTCCAGCTCTAGGGGGCATAATCATAGTGCTCCCAGGACTCTTCTGGATTCCAGCTCTAGGGTGCGTAAGCACATGTTCCAACACTCTTCTAGATTCTAGCTCTAGGGGGTGTAAACACAATGCTCCTAGCACACTTCTAGATTCCAACTCTAGGGGGCATATGTTAACATTATATATAAGATTTTGATGATAACAAAACTTATATTAAAGAGAAGAAACTTGTATGCTTAAATCTCCAACAATCATATAAATGGTTACGAATTAATAAATAGTAATTAACATAAACACATAACTATAAATGATTAATTATATAAGCACACATTCCTTAATTTATGGTGCGCACACAATAAACATGAATTAACCTTTACTGTATAAATTTGCTAAATAAATACTATGCACCATAATTACCTACGCTTTCATATTATACATTTCATAGAGATGTATATTATCCTTGCATTACAAAATCACACAAGGATAAAATATATTTTAATATTATATATATGAAAGCTAACAACATAGCAAGTGCAGAAAAGTTTGAGTGCAGGATAATGATCATCTACAACAAACTACCACAACAATCTGCTATGTTCCAAAGGAGTTGAACTAATCAAAATCGTGAAAGAAGAAGAAGAAAATACAAGGTTTGGAGATAACCAACAAAGAAGGTTGCTTTAAATGCTTCCACAAACAAAAATAAGAGGAGATAAACAAGGCTTTGAAGATCTGTTACAATGAGTTTGCATTGTCTGTCAACCTCAAAGAAAAAATGTTAATATATAGATGTAAAACAAAAAGTTAAAGATGAAGCCATGGTCAAAGAGCATAAAGTTGTTCGAGAAATTCGAGCTATCTACATTGACCAAAGAAAACTTGTTTGAGATGAAGAAAAAAGAAGAAGATCCATTAAATACTCAGAGAAAGAAAGAAAGAAGAGATTTCTGCCTAGATAGTCACACACAAAGAGAAGAAAACTTTGTCCAATCTACAAAGATTAAAAGATCTACATTCACTCTTCTAAGGGCACCAACTCATTGTGCCTTGGGTTCCACTATATCTCATATAATGGAAGGACACTAGTGCTTCCAGCACTCTTCTAGATTCCAGCTCTAGGGGGCGTAGATAGTGTTCCCAACACTCTTCTAGATTCCAGCTCTAGGGGGGTAAACATAGTATTCCTAACATTCTTCTGGGTTTATGAGCTCACTAGGAAATTCACTAGTTTTAAAGATCACCAGCAAACTCGTTGGTTTCCCAAAGCTCACCAATAACTCATACAATGTGGTTTTTTTGAGCTCACCACCAACTCACATAGCTAATTTGATAGCACTCTTTTTGCACATTACATTACCTTTTTTCATAGGCTGATTTGTACAAAGATTAAGCTCATATATAAAATGATATCTCGTTGAACCTCATTAGACATCAATACTCTAGGTATATGGTTATGATAGAACTTTTAGGCTCATTTTCTATCAATGCAATGATAATTGATTATCCAGAATGAAGCATAGTCTGATTGGGAGAGGTCTTACTTGATTAATCTTTGTTCTTGTTTTTCCCTCAGCTTCCTCAACCTTTTTCATTGACACTGCACTACCTTTATATTGCTTCAAAAATTTCTGCCCATTGGAGGTAATTGACTTCCTTTGAATGTTTAAGATCGTTCTAATTTTTCTCATTGAAAAAGTTGTCTTCTTGAGAATCTTATTTATAGCTGGAAGCCTGCAATGTCATTCTTAAAGAAGATGCTTTTTTGATTTTAGTAAATACTGGATAAAGACTTTTTTGCTGGCTGACTCTTTCACTATTTTGGAAAGACGCTCTTTAAGCCTGAAAGGACAAAGCCTCTGAGTGTTGTAACCTTTATTAAAGTGTAGACTGCTTTCCTTTAGATTTCTTTCCATATTTGTCTAATCTACTTTATAGAATCTACTTTGAATTTTGACTAGAGAATGCAGTCAGCAATGTTTGGTTTAGGTGGCTTCTACTCTTCATGATATGTCATATTTTATCCGAGAACTTTATCAGATCATGTCTTGAATTTGTCTCTTGTAAATAATAGACAAAGTTGCTTTAAGTAGATCCATATAATAGACAACTTCATCATTTGCCAAAGACCATTGCAGCAATTTATTTCATCTTCTAGTTTGTCTTTTATAAGTAACAGATGAATTATAGAAGTGCTGATGAAGTCCTCTTCTTCATTGTTCATCAGATTTTGTTCTCTTGACAAACAAAATTTCCTTCATCAGGTGAGGTGGCTTTGTCTATTGCTTTTTCTGTTGTAAGTGGCAGACAATCTTTGTGGCGTGAACAAAGCTTCTTTACAGCAGATAAAGTCTCCTTCACTAGATGAAGTCTTCTTTTCATCAGCCCAAGTGCCTTTTTTGTTGTAAGCAGCAGATAATTCTTCTTGATAGACAAGGTTCCTTTCATGATAGACAATGACTTTGTCTATCTGTTGAAATCTCAAGACGAAGTTGCAGGCTGGAGCTCAAGTTTTCCAAATGGTTTATCTGTTGGTTTGTCTATCGTAAGTGATAGATGAGGTTGTGGCGAGCAGATGAATCTTTCTTTTAGTTACTCATATGAATTATCTGTTAGAAGTAAGAGACAACTCATTGAAGCATTGACGACTTGCTTCTTTAAAGGTTGTCTAATGGTTTGTTTGTTGCTAGTGACAGACAACTCTTTATAGATGAAGACGTCTGACAAAGTTTTCTTCTATAGCTACTATGCCACTTCTTCTTTGCCTTCTATATTTTCTTTAGAGATTGTAGATAGGTTCTTTGACCTCTTTAGTTTTCAGATGATCTTTTTGTGATAGACAAATGCTTGAGTAATTTTGACTCTATCTTGGCTTCCACATTTATCTGATTTCAGCTCCATTTTATCTACTTCTGCAAACTAAATTCATCTTTATGTTGCAGATAGGTGTTGATTATAAGTAATTTTTTTGACTTGTCTATGTAACGATTTGTCTGAATCTTTTTGAGGCAAATGCTATCTGACACTGACTTTATTTGTAGACAATTTGCTTGATCACTTATCGAGGCTTGAGCTTCATGACTACAGATTTACTTGATGGCTTCTTTTCAAAGTTTCAGTGTCATTCTTTCATATGATACTTGTCTTCTTTCAGTTAGTGAATTGTGCTTGTTGATGCATTCACTGTGTAAGTCGTCCATTGTATTCAAATTGCTCTCCTGTATGTTTAGACCTATTTCTACAATGCTTGGGAACACAACTATTAGTACCACATATGTTTACTCATATGTTGTTGCTCATCATCAAAACTTGGCAATTTGCCATATGCACTATTTAGTTCAACACTACTTTGTCCGTAGTTAATTCTGGATGAATTTGGACTTCTTCATTCTCGAACAAATATGTTTGCTTTTTGAACTTTTTCTTTCATCTACTGCTGATGAGAATGCAAAATATCATATTTTATTTCCTTAATACTTAATCTTTTAGATCTATTTATTTCCTAAATATACTCATTAGTCTTATATTTTGATTTAGGAGATAATTGAAGTGGTTAAGTGCAAAAAGAAGTCAATTGAGGGATTTTGGACAACTTTAGATGATGACTCAAATTCTATTTTGGTCAATTCAAAGATCCCATGGTACAGATCATATGCTAGATGAAGTACAAAGGAGAAGCAATAAGAAGCAAAGCACCCGAGGCAGTAGACTGATGGCACCAACCCACTTCACACTACCACTTGACCGGACAACGAGGTAGTGCCGGCGGTGCCCAACTCCATTCCCACTTTTCAAAACTTGCAAAAATTGAATATTTTGCGTATTTTTGACTCTATATAATAGTAGTTTCTTAGGATTTTTGGGGGTTCCTTTTGCTATGGTTTGAGAAGACCTTTAGATGACTTTCGACAGAGAATCTTCTTCTTCTCTCTTTCCTATTTTATTTTCTTTGTGATTTCATGGCCCTGCATGGCTAAACTTTTATTCTTGATTTAAGGAGACAAAAGCCTCAGAATCAATATACTATGAGATTTAATTTGATTTAATTATTTAATTTATACTTTGAGTATTGAATGTTCATCTTTGTTCGTGACTATGATTATTATGCTTAATTGCTAGAAGGCCTACTAGTTTATTATTCATTACAATCTATTGCTAGATTAGGTATCAAATCCATAATCATTTGATCCCTCTAAATTGTGAAGCAACTAGGGTTTAATAATTTGCTATTGTTGTAGTTATTAAATCTTCGGAAGAATATTTAAATAAATTAAATGCAACCACTGATGCTTGTGTTATTTAGCTTCACAAATCTCTACAAATCTTAAGGGGTCTATTAGGTTAAACCTTTAGGGCTGGTCTTGGGTTGTTTAGTCGTTAAGGTTAATTAGAATGCTGGTTTCTAATTAATTATGCTGAAGGATAGATAGGAAAATAATTCTAATGGTGAATATTCAAAGTATGATTTGATTTGTAAATTGCATCATGATTAGTTATGAGATTGTGATGGTGGATGTTGACTTGAACTAAGATTTTCTTTTCTAATAGATTTCTTTTATAACAATTTCTTCATTACATTCAAAACCCCCTTTCTTGATCACATTGCATAAAATTAAGCTAGAAACTTCTCGTGGGATCAACCCTTATTTTAATTTAATTAGAGTAAGGTTCTAAATTTGGTTGCCTATGATAGCACACCAAATTTTTGGCATCGTTGCTGAGGAGGCATTCTAGTTAATTTTTATGCTTTTATGATTTAACCTATTTATTTTTATTTTTATTTCTTTTAGGATTCATTAGATTCTCTTTAATTATTTATGACTGTAACTCGATCTTATAATACAAGCAATCTGTAATATAAACTAGGAATAGAGTAATTTGCACAGATTAAGGAGTGAAGCTCAAAGAAATTCTAAAAAGGAAGAAATCATGGCTGGAACTCGAACTTTGAAAGAGGCTTGCACACCTAATTTGGATCAATAACCCGTATGAATAACATTTCCTACTCTAGATGCTACTATTAATTTTGAATTAAAATCTGGACTAATTCAACTCCTACCACCTTTTCATTATCTTGTAGGTAAAGATTCTTACAAGCATCTAAAGGAGTTTCATGTGGTGTGCACAAGTATGAAACCAATATGGGTGACTGAAGAGCAAATCAAATTGAGAGCCTTTCCATTCTCTTTGAAAGATCTATCCAAGGATTGGCTTTATTATCTACCATCTAGGTGCATCACAACAAGGAATGAGATGAAGAGGTTGTTTTTGGAGAAATATTTTCTAGCTTCAAGGGCAGCTAATATTAGGAAGGAAATTTGTGGTGTGAGACAGCATAGTCGAGAATCCCTATATGAATAATGGGAGCGTTTCAAGAAATTGTGTGCATGTTGCCCTCATCATCAAATTAGTGTACAGTTACTTATCCAGTATTTCTATGAGGGTCTTCTACCCACTAAAAGGAGCATGATTAATGCTATTAGCGGAGGAGCTTTGGTGGATAAAACTCCTAAAGCTGCAAGGAACTTGATTGCAAACATGGCCTTCAACTCATAATAATTTGGCGATAAGCTTGAGTCTTTATCCAAGTTTGTTAATGAGGTAAGTGTTTCCTCCCTTAAATAATAGATTGCAGGTCTAACGTCTCTTGTTTGCCAATTACCTGTAGGAAATATGCAGACAACGAAAGCTTGTGGAATTTGCTCCATGGTAGGACATCCAACTGATACATGCTCAACTCTTTAAGAGGAACTTATTGAGTAGATGAATGCAATGGGTGGTTTTTCTAGACAACCATAAAAGAAGTATTACCCCTATTTGAACACATATAACTTAGGATGGAGGGATCATTCTAGTTTCAACTATGGGAACCGACAAGTAAATCAACCTCTTACTTAAAATTGCCCAAATATTCAGCAGTATCAACAACCATACCCACCTAGACAACCATAGGGACAAACTTCTAACTCTAGTGTATCTTTGGAAGATATCGTTAAGTCTCTTGCCTCTAAAACATTGCAATTTCAACAGGAGATGAGAACTAGCATCCAGAGTTTGGAGAATCAAATGAGTTAGATAGCAATAATAACCAATCGACTAGAGATACAAAATTCAGGGAAATTACCTTTTCAAACAATGGTGAATCCAAGAGAAAATATGAGTGCAATTGTTTTAAGAAGTGGTAGAGAGGTTGAAATTCCTAAAAAGAGGACTCCTACACCAATGGAGAATGCTATAAAGAAAGATGTTGTTATAGACAAGGACCTTTTTAAGGACAATGAAGTAATTCAATGTAAGTTTTCACCTCTTTCTGAATGTAAAACAATAGCACCTTTTCTTGATTCTTTAGCAGAATCTCGGAAAATTGAGTGATATCAAGATCTATTTGAGACTTTTCATAAATGCGAAGTAAATATTCCACTTTTTGATTTGATACCATTAAACAAGTACTTCGTTATGCTAAATTCCTAAAATAATTGTGTACAATAAAGAGGAAACAGAAACTTTAGAGATATAAGAAAGTAACAATAGGGAAGAATGTTTCTGCAATCATTCAAAGAAAACTCCTTGCAAAGTACAAAGATCCAGGTACATTTATTATCCCTTGCATGATACTAGATTCAAAAAGGCCATGTTAGATTTAGGAGCCTCCATTAATGTTATGCCATATTCTGCGTATGCTTCTTTGAAACTTGGACCTTTGAATAAGACTGGTGTTGTGATTCAATTAGATTCAATTAGCTGATAGATCCAATGCATATTCGAAAGGTGTAGTTGAGGATGTCCTTCTACAAGTCAATGATTTAATCTTCCTTGCTAATTATTATGTGCTAGATATGAAGAATGGTAATCAAACTGCTCTATTCTATTAGAAAGACCATTCCTAAAGACATCCAAGACTAAGATAGATGTTCATAGTGGCACACTTATCGTGGAATTTGATGATGAAATTATCAAGTTTAACATTTATGATGCCATGAAATATCCTGATGATGATGATCCTATTTGCTCTGTTGATGTGATTGATTCTTGCGTACAAGAAGTTTTTGAACTTGATGGAAAAGATGAATTGGAAATTGCAATTAGCAAACATCTTGAGAAAGAGAATAAGGTGTTACCTTTGAGTAATTTGCAAGAAATTGTTGCAGTATTGGATGACTTTCCGAAGTTATCGAAATCAGGTAATGATCCTTACATTGAGTTACCAATTTCTAACAAGAGCCTTTTATGCTCTATTTTGTAGGCATCTACTCCAAATTTAAAGCCTCTTCCTAGTCACCTCAAGCATGTGTTCCTTGAAGATGGAGAAACCTTGCCTATGATCATCTCAAGTAAACTCAGTGCATTATAAGAAGAAAGGCTAGTGCAGGTTCTTAAGAAGCATAAGAGGGCTATCGGTTGGATAATGAAAGATATTAAAAGAATTCACCCATCCACATGCATGCTTCATTATTTCCAGTTTGCAAGTGCTCCAGATTGAAGAAAGATGCAGGAAGTCGAGCCAATGACTATAAACAAAAGTACTGCTTGGGAGGCAACCCAAGGGGAGTTTGTATTTTGTTTTCTTATTTCCTTCCTATTTTGCTTCCTATTTTTGCATTTATATTATGGTTATTTTTGCATCTTCTTTGCATGTACCTTACATTGAGGACAATGTAAGTTTTAAGTGTGGGGGAGGGGATTTAGGTTTAGGTTGTGTTTTTATGTTTGCTTTTATTTTTGAAATTTTTTTTTTGAGATAGTCAATTTTACCCTTTATTTTGATGGTTTCTAATGATTTGAGGTTGAGGATATCATGAGCAAGATTCAACTAAGCTTGAAAAATTAATAACATGATTGAATAAGTAATCTTCCAACTTGCAATTGCTTGGTTTAGTTATTTTCCTTGAGGATGATAATGACTAAATTTCATAGATAAAGTTGGTGAGATTTTGAGCCTTTAGACTGACACATTCACATCAGTCTCATTCTTTTTCTTCATGAGAGATATTCTTCCATGGATTTATTTTTCTAGAACTTGCCTTGATTCTCTTTGAGATCACATTGATACATGCATGCATGAACATGATTAAGGCCTTCTTTGTTTTGAACTACATGAGCTAAATAACATACCTTGTGATTAATTTTTCATCTTGTTGAACCCCTTTGAGATTTATAAATTTTTATTGTGAACCTATGTTACAAGCTTGAAGCCTAGAAAAATAATATCTTTACCCAAGCCATAGATCTAGTGAAGCATGGGTTATTACTATGCTATGTATGGGCATACAAGAAATAAAGTTTGGGGCTGTCAAAATTTCTAGTATGGCTATGATTGATGCAATGGGATTGATTGTTGTTCTCAAATTTGTGAAAAACAAAATGATGAAAAAAAGAAAAAAATAAAAATAAAAGTAAAAATAAAAATTCTAAGGGAAGGAATCTATTTATACATTATGTATTCAAGGGTGAAAGATAGTGAAGAAAACAAGTATTTGTACATGTCTTATATATTTGACCATGAGTTAATTTATTTATACTTCACTAGTTTCAATGACATTTGAGCTACATTCCCAAATATTTCTCACCTTTACCCTAAACCCCTTTACAACCCATGAAAAGTCCTTATGATTCATGATATGCATGTGATCCCAGTGATGGAGAATGAGAAGATATGCAAGCATATGGTAGATTATTTTCATTGGAATGAATTTGAGCCGAAAATACACCCTTCAAACACATGAGAGTAGAATGTTTATTTGCATGAGGGTTCTAGTTATTTAGTTTAATCCATCTTGAAGAGAGAATGCTTACTGAATGATTGCAGGTAGTGTGAGAATGATTTATTCATGATATATTATGAGTTTTGAAGAGTTTTGACTATTCTTTGTTTATGATAATCTTTTGGGGGGAGTGAATTTGAGTTTTGCCCGAGGATGAGCAAAAGTTAAGTATGGGGGAATTTGATGAGAATAAAAAATATCATATTTAATGTCATTAATACTTAATCTTTTATATCTATTTGATTCCTAAATATACTCATTATTCTTATATTTTGATTTAG
>JAYJMB010007274.1:0-10358 GCA_036873735.1 Pouteria campechiana
TATTTAGGAATCAAATAGGTGCAAAAGATGAAGTATTAGGAGAATAAAATATGACATTTTGCATTCTCATCAGTTAAGATCTTATTTTAATATTTTTTAGTGAATACTTTACTTAAGAGAGTTTATTTTATTGATCTATAAAATAAACAAAAAATTATAAAAGATGTTACTTTAAAGCAATTTCTAGAACTGATGGAGGCATATTTGGAAAATGTGTTCAACATGAAAGTTTTAACCTTTATTATTAGCTTTCCAATGCATCAAGAATCACATTATTCTAAATTTATATGAGAAATTTATAGCTAAAATATTGCAACTACCTATAGAGCTTTATATTCATTTGCTACTTCATTTGATAGAAGGCATCAATCTGAAGGCTCACGACTCATAGAAGATGGATGATTTAGACAAAGTGATCAACATAATAGTTATAGCCTCTAAAATTATCTATCCAATACAAAAATAATGGAGTAATTCTAAGTTCATAAGAGAAAATTATAATCAAAATTATGGTACTCTCTCTAGAAAACCCTAAATATTAATTTCAGAGGTAACACAAAAGGTAGTACTTTAAGCTTATCCTCTTGGTAATGGACTATGTATCAAAGTGGGTGGAGGCAGTTTCTACTCACATCAATGATGGGAAGGTGTGCTAAATTTTCTTTGAAAAAACATCTTTACAAGATTTGGAACTCCAAGGGCCATTATTAGCGATGAAGGAAGCCACTTTTGCAACAAACAATTTGAAGCTCTTCTGCCTAAGTATGGAGTCAAGCACAAGATAGCATTAACCTATCATCTTCAAACAAATGGCCATGCAAAAACTCTTTAATAGAGAAGTGAAGCGTATTTTGGAAAAGATGGTGCAGAACTCTAGCAAGGACTAGGCTAAAAGGTTAGATGATGCTCTGTGGGCTTATTAGACTGTGTTCAATAAAATTCCTATAGGCTGGTATATGGCAACACATGTCATCTGCTAATGGAGCTAGAACATCGAGCTTACTGGGCAATGAAGCAATTAAACATGACCATGGAGAAAGTCAAGGAAAAATGTCAATTTCAACTTAATGAAACTGGGTGAATTTCATAGCGAGGCATATGACAATGCAAAGCTTTACAAGGAGTGAACTAAGGCTTGGCATGATAACTACATCCAGAGAAAAGAGTTTTCACCAGGCCAGAAAGTGTTGTTGTACAATTCTAGGCTTCAGCTATTTCCTGGAAAACTCAAATCAAAATGGTCAGGTCCATTCACAGTTACAAGAGTGTTCCCATATGGTGTTGTGGAGCTTCATCATGAGGACAAGGGGACATTTAAAGTCATTGGATAGTGATTCAAGTCATACTACGAGGGTGTCATTGATCAACTCAAGGCAATTATCAAGCTCAAATGACCTTGAAAGAGGAAGAGTCTAGCTGACGGCTATAACTTAAGTGCTTCTTGGAAGGTAACCCAAGTTTTAAACTTCTTTTGTTTAAATTTGCATTAGTTTAGTTGTTAATTGCTTATTCAGTAAATCTAATCTTTTTAGCATTTATTTTAGTTAGCCAATTTCAAGCTTGAATGATGCATTAGTTAGTTGGTTCTTTCCATAATAAGATGAATTAATCTTTGTTGGAAGGTTTAAACACCCCAATTAACATCCAAAAGAATCATGAAGCATAACAATTCTCATGAAGAAGACAAAAATTTGAATGAAGCAAGTGAGAAATGATGAAGTACACATGTTTTCTGAATAGCCATTGATCACACATGGAGTAAATCAAGCAAGATATGGGCAACCAAATTCAAAGTTGTGACTCTAGAAAATGGAGCTGCAATGCCATTCAAATGGAAAACAAAGTATGGAGGCAACATTTTTTGGAGCTGTGGCACTAATTTCCAGAGCTGAGGCTCTTACTTCACCCTATTTCCATTCGTTCCACCCATTTCAAAATCTGCCAAAACCCATCCCCTCTCGTCCCATCTCCATTTCACATGCATAAACCCTACTTAGCAACCCATCTCTCCAACCCAAAATTATATCAATAAATCATTTTCCTCACCAAATCTACTTCCACATATCTCATCCATTTCTACGCTCAAGCCATCTTCCTTGTACGTCTTCATCAATCGGCTTCGAGGTTGGGAACGAAGAGCATTGTGAAATCAGGTTAGCCAACACATTTTTGAGTTTTGTTATTTTATTCATCTTCTATAGACAATTGGGAGTGGGAATCATCAATTTTTGGAGGCACATTTGTGTGTGGATTAGAGTTCAAAGGTGCATAATAGGTATTTGTTGAAATACCTAAAAGGAAAACATGGGAGGAAGGGATTTCTTCTCATCAAGGGTGCATAAAATTTCTGTTAGTGTTTACATGTACCATTGATTTCTCTTGGCATTTGTAAGGAGAATTTACCAATTTAGGGAGAAAATCTATGAGGATTGGAGGAAATGGAATGTGCATATGAGATGTTTGTGGAAATTCCTAAGGGGGAAACATTTTCGTGGAAACTTTTAAGTGGAGTGGAATTGCATTGACAAGCTGTATTATTCAAGGTGGCTTGTGTTTGGAATCATTGTATTTGATCAAGGTGGCTTGTGTTTGAGGTCAGTGTGTTTGATCAAGGTGGCTTGATATCATATTAGGTTGGAGTTGAAGTGTAGAGCATTGACATACAGTGGGTGCATTGCTTGAAGACGTAGGAAATAGTTTCATCATGACTCCAAAAGGATAAAAAATGTGGCTACTAGTCATGCAAAAAGAAAAAGAGCTACAGACCCCAACCTCCAATCAGACAGACTTTTGTGAATGAGGATGCAACAAACAACTTTTAGAAATCCATAGCAGAGAATAAATGCATTCCAGAAAGAGGATTCAAAAATCCTCTTGGAAATATTCATGATATCATTGATGAAAGGGACTAGGAAACATTTATAGCACAACCAGGTGTAGCTTTGGTACCTATGATTAGAGAGTTCTATGCCAATTCCCAAGCACAAAAGATCTCAAGGACTCGGGGATTCCAGGTGCTTGTGAAGGGAAAGTTGGTTTCATTTGATAGAATATCTATCAACAAGGTGTACAAGCTTCCTGATATCGACAATGATGACTATTCTGCCTTGGTGGAATGTGGTCCCAATTATGAACAGATCATCTAACTTCTTGTTGCACCTAGAACTTAGTGCAAATAGAAAAAGGATTGGGTACTAAATTTTCCTCATTGACAGCTAAAAGCTGAAAGTAGAGCATGACATTATTCCATTTTAGGGAAGCTTCTTTCATCATACCGTATCTTGGATGTTAATCAGGATAGAGCGATGCTCAATCATGTAATCAAAATAGGCCTATCCATAGATGTGAGAAAGGTAATTGAAGCTCTATCATGGCAACCATTCTAAGGCGTATGACTAGTGGCTTTGGGCATCCCTCTCTTATTTATGAGTTATGTTTGTAAGCGGGTGTCCCTACTAGTGCTATAGAGGAGATCCAACATTCATTGCCACCAATCACTCATGCTATGATCAAGAGCTTTGACAAAGAGGGAAGAACAAGTCAAGGAATAAGGCCATCTGCCACAAGAAGTTCTTCACTGCAAAGACAAGTTGAATCTTCTCCTCACATGAACTCAGAAATTTCTAAATTATGCACTTAAATGGAAGGAATGCAGAGATCACAAGCATCCATCTCTACAAGAGTTGATAAGCTTCTAAAATAGTAGTAGCAGCAGAATCATGAGTTTGCGGTGAATTTCACTAATGCCCTCACAATGATGTTCAACAGTTACAACATGATTCAAGGATCAACTTTGGTGGTGTTTCCTCAGCCTCCAACATTCACTTCTTCATCTTTCTCTAAGGGATTAGAGGAGTCAGAAGAAGAAGGCAAAAAGGATGACAAGGATGACAAATCCTCAAGATTTTAAAAGACATCTTCATCTGGGAAGTCCTTGTTTTTATTATCTTTACTTTACATTGAGAACAATTTTGATTCTAGGTTTGGGGGTGTTTTTTGTTTTCTTATTTTCTGTAGTTTGTGAGTTATTTTATGTGTGTTTGTGTTGATGTGTTCTCACTTGAAGTTTGGTTTCTATTTAGAGTTTGTTTATTGACTTACTTGTTTAGCTATGTTTGTTTTGCTATGCATCAAGCTTACTAGTAGGGGACCAATGATATGAATAGAATAAATAACATTGTATTTTGAAGAAAATGAAAGATGACAACATAGTCTATGTGCTTAATTTGGATATTTATCTCAATTTACTCAAGATTCCTTAAACACTTGTTCACATAGTCCTTTTTATCGAATCAACTGAATATTTAAAAAGTTTAGGTAACAAGCATGTATGTCTCTGTTTTGAACTTTAGAATTTACTTTAATCATTATTTGAAATAAAAATTAGTAGACACATTACTAAGAAAATGATTTAGGCATTCTTTGATCAATTTTAGCTTTAATGAATATGCAAAGCATGTAATAGACCACCATTCAATTTTCTTTCTTTAGCCTTATAATCCAGACCTATTCAGCATGAAAAACCATGATTGACCTATTAAAAGACATAATCTATTCACATGGTTGTGAGAGGTACAAGAGTGCAAAAAAAGATAAGTTTGGAGCTATCTGAAAGGAAAAATGCTAAAAGAAAAGAAAAACAAAAGGGATCAATAAGAATTCATCCCTTAATAGGGGGGATCACATTCCCATGAATGCAAAAGAAGATAACTTTGGGAGTATGGTAGTAATACAGCCCAAAAAATAAGAATAAGAGTAAGGTAAAGAGAGTAAATAATCAAGTGCAGGCCATGTATCGTCTCTTACTTTATAGACCTTTATTCCTTTTCCTTATTAGCCAAACTTGAAGCCTAGTTACAAATTCAATAAGACCTAATGATTCTTGGTGACATGTCAACTAAGATGAGTGGAAAATGATGAAAAAGATGAACATATGAAGTTCCAAATCAAACATGCTTTACTTGGTTGCATAAATTCATTTGAATACAAGATTTTTCAGATGAGAATGACTATAACTCTTTGCACATTTAAGTCATGACAAATCTTTTGAGGTCTTTGAAAGTTTAACTCAATTAGTGTTGATTTTGATGTTGTGTTAAAATCTATTCTTTTGATTTCTCTTTAATCGAGGACTAGCAAAGTGATGAGTTTAGGGGTATTTGATTAGTGAATTTTATTCACTTATATTGAATATTATCTAAGCATATCATTCATTAATTCTTCAGAATTTCATGAGAAGTTTACATAGCTCACTTTTACTAGTAATGACACTTACACGATTCCTCATATAAGACCCTCATAATCAAGTCAATATAAAATCTTCTACCTTTATCAACATAGGCATATAAATTACTTATGAAAGCTAAACACATGATCTCATAATCACCCCAGGCATGGGGATCTATCCCTTTCTTTTCTTGTGTAATCACTATGCCAATTTCATAACATAAAATCATACACAATTAGATGTATATGCGACTTTTCAAGCTAGGGTAATACTCACAATGCACCTGCTATTAGAAAATAACATAGATGCAATCTCACAATATGTTAAAATTAAAACTATGCAGCACTTCCATGTGCATTTATTTTACCCAGTTATTTTTATAGCCAGCCTTATCATGAAGGCTTTATCATTTCTAACCACACCATGATTCGCACTGATCTCTCCCTGTACCCCTGACTATGAAGACTACCTGGTCCACGACAACTTTCCTATGGCCCTCCATGGCACCCCACCCACATTGCTCCATAGGGATCACAGGTTAACTAAATCAAAGACCATGTCATCACCTACCCATGCCATCAAGGCACATCCACATCTCACAGTGTCATAGCACAACTAGGTCATCATGTCATTCATAGTGCATTTCTATTAGATACAGTGTCATTAAATCCAAAACATAGCAGTTCTATAGCATGCTACATAACAATGTATGACAATAACAATGCAACATTAGTATAATACTCATAATATATATTGTCCCACAATCCAAGCAATCTAGCCTCAACATTTAAATTGTAAATCAACTTAGGCCTTCCAAGTCACCACGCCAATCAGGCATATCAAAACCAGGCCATACATGCAAAGCCCCAGGCCATTCCGGCCTCCACCCTAAGCGGGTATCTGGTCACATCTGGGTACTATCATTCCCCAGGCATATCATATAAGGCATCACATCTAGGTACTATCATTCCCCAGGCATATCACATAAGGCATCACATCTAGGTATTATCATTCCCTAAGCATATCACATAAGGTGTCACATCTAGATAGTATGATTCCCTAGGCATATCACATAAGGCACCTATATATCGTATGTAACTATGAGATCATCAAGACATAGTGTAACACTTGAGGTGTTAAAAGGTGGGAAAATTTTGGGGAAAAAAAGAAAAATGTTTATGACTAATTTGGGATAGCATGCATTGATTGTTTTAAGTGTGCAATGCTTTACAGGAAATGCTTGAATATGTGGCCATCTAATAGAATTATTTTATTTTGTTTAAGAAAAATAATTAAATTTTAATGCCATAACTATGTGGGAAAAAGATATGATTAGAAGTCTAAGAAAAAATTATTTTTGAGAAATGTTGTGATAAGTGAAGTTATTGATATAGGAATGATCAATTGGTATAATCCTCACTATATGATGAAGGATTATTATGTAATTTATGTGATTTTATTATGTTCTTATGTTATTATTAATAAGGGATTAAATACATGATAGAAATAAAATTAAAAAGGTAAATGAAGAAAAAAATTGGAGCAGCAGGTCAATGTCGCGGCACAGGAAAAGTGTGTTGTGACACAGTTTCAGAAGAAAATGCTGAATATGAAAATGGGTCACTTGTGTCCAATTTTTGACCTAGATTATGGATGAATTAGAAACAATGATTGACATAAAAATTATAATTATATGATTTTGAAATCGTATGAGAAAGTTATGATCAACACACCAAAATTATTCCATATGGGTAAAAGTACCAAAAATACCAAGATGGGTTAATTTATTTAAATTTTTGACATATATCTCTACTGATTTGGAAAAAGTAGTTAACATGAAAGTTGTATCCCTTGAATTTATCTTTCCAACCCCTCAAAAATAAGTTAAATGTGACATTGTATGTAAAATTTATACTCATATCACTACCGCTATGTCGGATAGAAATTCTATGCTGCAACACAAGATTTAGAAAAGCCATTTTTGGGCATCTAGTGAGTTTGTGCCACAGCACAAAAATTCTATGCCTTAGTACAGCTTCTATGGGGCATTGGTGTAGTAGAAAATTTGACTTTTTAAAGGCCAAAACCATTCCATTTTCATTACAAATCGTCCCATTCTTCTTCCCCTATACTATAGCCATGCCCTAGCTCCGTTATGCCCCATTTTATGTGAATTTAGCTAGGAAAAATCATGGTTTAGGTGTTTAATCCTTCACCTATGCTTCTAAACTAAAACTCTCAAGTTGTTTAGGTGGTGGGTGAAGAAGAAATTTCTATTTTTTTTCAAGAGGAGGACACTATTTGGAGTTTGGGCTTGTAATCTCATCCATGGGTGATCTTTGTGGTAAGTCATCTTTCCTCAATTGAATTTCAATTGTATGGTTGCTAGGGTTTTTATGAATAGTGATTTCCCCAATTTTGTATCTTATGAGTAATAATCATGGGGGAGAATGATTAATGCATGAGTTAGACTATTTTGGGACTTGTTTGGATTGTTTGGGAATGAAAAACTATGACTTTGGACCATGACCTAATTGGGGTTTTCGAGTATGAGCTATGTAAACTATGAATTAGTTGAATTAAAAGTTTAATTGAGTTATTTTAAATATGTTTAAGTATTAATCATGTTAGATACAAATCAATACTGTAAGAAAAGAAAGTTCCTTATGATAATTTGTTAAGAAACCCCAATTTGGCTTTTGTTTATATCTTACATGAGTTACAGCAAGAGGATTTTGTCTTTTAGGTGTCTAAAAAATGAATTGAGGAAGTTAATAGTCAAATTAGTGTATTATAAATGTTAGCTAGATGTTGACTATGTTGGCTTTTGATTGTACATTGATGAGTATGCATGACACTTAGATTATATCATTGGAATGTAATGATTTAACTCATGCATAAGAGATGTTTCGTAAAATGCCTAAGGAAAAGTGAATGATGTGTAAAGGGTTGGAGTGTAACCCAGCTAGCCTAAGACTTTAATGAAATGGAATTAAGAATTGATTAAGATGTACTCCATTGTTAATGAAGTTAGTTATTATGTTAAAAAGTATTGAAAATGAACTATATAATAGCAAGAGTACAAATACAACTGGTATCTTACTTGGGATGTATATGTCTGATAAATATTATGTGAATTGGATCATACATGTGTAGGACTATTGGAATATGTATGGAAAGCTATGGAATTCAAGGAGTTATGGAACTTAGTAGATTATGAGGTAAGTAGGCTTTCTTTTCAAGTTAAATGTATTGCTGAACAGGGATAGCAATTATCCCATTGTATGAATTGTTAGTATAAATACATAGTTTTGTTGACGAATAAAACTTAATTAAAGATTATGCACTAATGGCTATTGTTAAGCATTTAGCATGCAGAATCAAGTTTCAGCCCTCACAGATAAAAGAACAAAAGGAAGAATCAGAAGATACTCCAAGGCATTAATCTGTCTGACTGAAAAGATAAATACCTTGGGTGAGTGTAGAATAGAGAGACAAAGTACTACTACGATCAAAGGTCAAATGAAAAGAAATCAACTGAGTCACTGATCATCAAAAAAGTGAAGTTTATCCCTAACGAATGCAAAGTAATGAGCATAAAACAAGACTTTGTCTGTCATAAGTGAGCCACAGTCGAATAGCTCACCAAGCCAATGATTATCTATTAAAATAATTCATTTGCACTTCTACAATTCGTCTGTTACTTGCAACAGAAAAACCAACAAATGAACTACTGGAAAGATGATTCATCGACACCTCTATGATTCATTTATTACTTGAAATGGACAAATCAGCAAATGAAGTATTGGAAAGAAAACTCATTTGTGCTAATTGGATTCATCTGCTACTTACCATGGACAAACTAAAAGATGAAGGGACTTTATCTAATGAATAGCTGGATAAATACTTTGTCTATCATAAGTGAAGACAAGTAATGGACAAACTAAATTGTTGGTCTTCTTCCAGCATTAATGAGGCTCTTTCCAAGCTGATAAAAAATCAGCCATTGCAGAATCTCTTCGACCGATACTTATTAAGAATTAGGAAATCATCTTCTCTAAGGTCGGCACTTCAAGCATTCTAGTAGATAAGGATTAATTAGAAGACAGAGAATTCAAATGTGTTAATCAGAATGGTCTTTCAATCATTAATGGAGTTCACTTCCCACCAACTAGAATTCATAGCATTACAGCATCATTGGATTAAGAAGAATAGCAAAATAATTGAAAAAAAATATTCAATCCCTTCTTGAGAGCATTTACTGAACTTAACCAAAACCTTCTACATCTTTCAAGAGTTGTAAGCCTTGCATTCAAACCTTCATCAACTTTCTTTGAAGTCTCCCAACCACCTTACGAGAAGATCATTTACTTATGTATTTAATCTTCAAAATTCTTCCCCTGTGCTTATTGTGAAGTATTTGTGTAAGTGCTTTAATCTTTGATATTTATTCATTATAATTTCCTTAAGCTAGTTGTGGAGGATAGACTCAAGAAGAGTTGTTATTGTCTGGGTACAGATAAGATCTTTTTATTTATGTCCCCTAGAGTTAGAATCTAGAACAATGCTAGGAACACTGTGATTATGCCCCCTAGAGTTAGAATCCAAAAGAGTGTTGAGAGCACTCTAGTTATGCCCCCTAGAGTTGAAATCAATGAGTGAATTTCATACACTTATATTACATATGTTTAAGCTTATTTATTTGCAAATACTTATTTCTTTTAAATGAATTTAATACTCACTTGTTGGATTTTATAGGTGCCTTGAAGATGAAAAAGGAAGAGAAAAGGAATGAAAAAGAAGAAGCTCAAGTTTGGAAAAGAAAACAGCTATAAAGATAGATTGAAAAAGCAACACAGACCAAGGTAGCTGTAACACCCCTACTTCCTGAAGCATTACTAGTTGTAAATTTAGAGGAAATTCCGACAGAGTCTCCCCTGATTTACCACCATTATCCTGTATACAACATACTAAACCACAAGAATTATATAACAAATATGCAAATATAATATAGTCACCTCTAGGCCCTACCATTTCTTACACAAATTATATAACTGCCGCCTCCAAAACACACATCACCACAACACCCACAGACCAAGATCGGGGTACTCTATACCCTAGGTGTCAAATC
>JAYJMB010007275.1:0-10354 GCA_036873735.1 Pouteria campechiana
TGCTTACGGTTGTACCCATGAACCAAATTTGTGGTTTTGAATACTGCTGTTTCAAGACTTTGAAAATTAATTATAGACATCTTAATTGGATTTTTTTTATTTGGTACATTTCGAGTTTCATTTTATTTTTTTATTTGGTACATTTTGAGTTTCATTTCAAACCTCCTTTCTTATTCTTGCATAAAACGCTCTTCATTAACTCTAGCTTTGAACCTCACTTGTATCTCTAAAATGATAACGTGAGTAAAATTGATGCAGAAAATATTTCTGATGAGGGTTTGGTGCCCATCATCCTATTAGGTGGGCCATAAGCAAGCATACGCTGTCTACATGATCACCATAGATCTAGATTCTTAGGTGAAGGTAGGTATGTTGACATTCAACCGGTGAAGTTGTGAACATGAACCACTTGGTAGGTTCATATTAGAATCTTAAAAGTGGAATAAAATCAAAATTACTGGTTACTTTGGCTACATAAAAATATGATAGATATATTATATCGCCTTTTTCATGAACTTTATCTGCCCACTTAACGGTCTCATATATATAATTGTCAGTCCATGGATGCATTAATTACAATATATATTTGTTAATGTATTTCAGATTGCTTAATTAATTAATTTCAAGTTATTAATTAACATTCAATTTTGTCTAGATGCATGGGAAAGTTGGATTTAGAGGAGAAATATTAAAGGCAGGAATTTCAGCAGATATTCCATGGGGCCTATATCCACATGTTTTGGCACCATATCTGAAGTCTGAACAGGGTTGGAAATTGAAAAGTTTGTCAGCCAATGTAATCGAAGGGTAAAAATTGCTCATTGAGATTTGAGCCTTGAACTTTAGATGAAAACTCAAGTTGAAAGATAGATCTATCTTATTGTTTTTATAGAGCATTTACATTGATAAGCGTCATTTAATGAGTGAATCAGATTTTGGCTACGACAGCTCCATAAATATCTTTATGCTGAATTTTACATGGGAATGCTATTTTAGGCTAGTATAACGTTAGGAAATGTACTATTCAATAATGGTTTGTTATAGACTGACCACCCTTCTACTTAGGCTTACTGATAACAGTTAGGATTTTGTATTCATGCTGATCCATTTTTATCATCAGCTTGCCACTGTTGCACCCGCAGCACCATTCTAGTCATGAAAATAGTGTGGACCACTGGTCATTGTGATGCTAGGCACCATTTTCTTTTGAATGTTATCTGCTTAATAAAATGAATCATTTTTTTGGTCTTTTTCTCTCTACCATAGAAGCCCATTGTGTGGTAGTGGAAAAGCGACAAATTCGAAGTTCTCCCCAATTGCAGAAAATTTTCCTTTATGATAAGGAGAAAGTACTTTTCTTTTTCTTTGTAGGCCAAACAAGCCATAAATGAGACGGAAGTGCTTTTAGTGGTTAAAAAGTCCTTTGAGTGTCGCTAAATGCATAGCCAAACAGGCCCTGACATTATTTTTTAAATTAAAATACTTGAAATCATTTGGATTAGAGACCTAAGTCAGCCACACCATTTAAAAATGTATATGATTGTGTAAAATAATTGAAATTTACTTAAATTGATCTACTCAAATGTTGGAATGTCATAAAATTTTGTAGAATTATGCATCCAGTTAGAAGAAGACTTTCGAAGGTAGGGATGACTGACTACGAACTCATGAGTCCCATAAGTGGGGATAGAATTTTAAAGGCTGCACATACTTTTAATTTTCTGACCCACCAAGTCTTTTATTTGGATAATTTTTACTTTCGTAGCTAAACAAGTACAATACTTGGATTAGATTTCATCCAATAATCTCTAATGGGCCAAAACAAAGAGTCCATAAGATGATTATCCTTTATTTTTACTAATCTTTTTCTGAGTGCCTTATCCAAGAGTTGTTTGCAGACACATCTAGCAGAGATTGTTCTTATTACCAAGTCAGATTGACTTTTTTTTTTTTTTCTTTCTTTAGACGCATACAAATGTTTTGGAGTCAACATAAGTAGATTAGGGTTGGGTTCCTGGAAATTCCTCCGTTCTAATGATTATAAGCCAATCCTTGGTGGCAGGTTTTGGTCTACTATAGGGATATAATGTAAATGAATTGGTGCATTCTCTGAGGGATTCAGAATCCCTTTAGGCTGGTTACCAAATCAATCGAGCTATCCCATCTACCTATGTCATTGGATCATATCCTTACAGGCTGTTTGGAAGCAACTTCCATAAGGTGCATTTTGCACTCAATCGACATTTTTATTTGACTCTTCAGAAACAATACTCTTGGTCCTGGGGGATTCTTTAGCACATTTACGTAACTTTTCCCCAGAATGCATGATATTAATCTTGGATTTGCCTCCAGAATGTATGATATTAATGTTGGCATGTTGCTTTGGAATGGATGGTACCAATGCTGGCATGTTGCTTTCAAGCTTTTGAATACGAATGAACAATGGCATTTTCCTTGAAAAGCCTTTTAGATGTTCAAAACTGTATTTTGATGTGCGTTTGCATTTTCCTTTGGTTGAAGCATCGAACCTCTAGTTTTTTCTTACTAAATTTGCTGATTTGCTCTCTGCCATTCCCCTTCCCCTTTTGGAGATTCTCCACCAATTCCTATTCCTTAAATGGAAGCTATTCAAAAGACCACAAGTTTTGTTTCAGCTGAGAAATCCTAACATCTATTACTGAAATTACCTTCACTTGTGTGCTTACCAACTGTAATATCCTTTAGTTGACATCTCTATTGATAGTTGTTTCCAAGAACTTCATCTTGTGACTGCGTATGTTGTAACAAGTTCTTTGCTGAAGCAGTACCCTTCTAAATCCTCTTTGGCCACAACGGGCAGATTGCTGTGATGGAAGTGATGAGTATGATGGTAAAGTGGAGTGACCAAATACTTGCTGGGAGGCTGGTAAACTTGCACGGGATGAGCTACTGAAGAAGATTCAAACATACCAGGAGGATGTTGCTAGAAGGAAAATGGAAGTGGAAAAAGCAAAACAGGCAATGGCTAAGGAAGAAGCAGAGTTGTCAAGACTGAAAGATGAAGAAAAGATACTCAAAGGGTTGGTTGGACAGCTCAAAGGTAGATTTTTCTGAATACTTGTATGCATTTTGTTGATTATATTTTTGGTTCAGCATATAAATAGGTTGTTCATTGTGCCAAGCTGAGATCTTATCCAAGTTCAGCTTGCAAATTAGAACCGAAGGGTAAGCCTTGATGGATCACAAAGTGATGGCTCAAGCATGGTTTTGGGTTTGGGACGTATTCCCAATCCACAGATTGCTCAACCACGCTCATAGCGGGGCTCAAAATGGAAACGAGTTATTTCTTTGGTTAGCAAATGTAATTGGACCATCTCTTCTTTGCAAAGCAAATGATCTCTGTATTGCCATATCCTTTCTGATGTTGATCATTAGTGATGGTCAATCTAAAGATCATGTAGATTCTACATACAGGACGTTTTCATTATGGAATTATGGGGACTTTAGCTGTCTAGAACACCAAAATATGCCTCCCAAGTCCCACCAGTGGAACCATATTGGGTATCAATTACCGAACTTTGTTTTGGAGGAGATGGTAAAAGTTAAATCCTAGATAATTCATGGACACAAATGCAATCTCCCAGTTACTAACATTCACTCTGTTCTTTTTTATTGCAGCAAACTCATTTATCAGTCTTGCTTTGTTCCTGTTGTATGGATTATAGTCCTTACACTTCTTGCTGCTTAAACATCTTGTTTCCTACTATGGTCATGACATTTCATAATATTTGAGAAATACTTTTCTGCTTGTCAATTAGTAAGGCATGGGCATCCATCTCTGATTATCATTTTGATGGTCTGCTGCGTAGTGCATCAGGGGCAAATAGAGAAAGCAGAGAAGCAAAAACCCAGAGAGAAAGAAATGGAAGAGAAAAGACTACGAGAGGTTGAAAGGAATGAAGGTGAGCATGAAAAACAGAAGGTTGAAAGTCCACAAGATGATACTCATGTGGTAGAAAATGAACTCTGGAAGAATTTGGTCAGGTTAGTGCCTGGCCCATTCACTTTTTTATATGCATTTAGTTAATAATTTTCAAGAACTGAATAATATGGAGTCCCAGAGGAGCATGCAACTTAACCTCAATGCGTAACATGTGCACATGGCCCAGAAGTGTAAGCTTAACCTGTCCATCAGCTGCTGGCATGGTACAAGAGGCTAGGGTGTTTGCCTGTTAATAAGCTGCTTGATTTTGCATCAGGTGCTTACACCTATGATGTTTCACAGTCCTGCCACCTCTGGATAGGTGGAATTGTTTATGGTGGCTGGAATGACTATACAATATGCACTTAAAGCATTAGCAACACTCTGGTGGTTAATAATAGAAATTTTATCTTATTGAGGGTGTCCATTTCTGAGGGATTCTCTGTCATCTGTAGATAAATCTTTCAATGATTTGGTGGAAGATCTCTGTTTCCATCTTCTAACCAACCTTATTAACACATTATTTTGATGTTGTTGACATGAAGTTATTTGTCATTCTAAACTCTCTGTCCTGCCACCATATCGTCTGACCTCTCTAAATATGCATAAATACTAGGTTACACCTGCCCCCAACCTGTATTTCCAATTATTACCCCAAATCTTTTTATTTAAAATCTCATCTACTTTATCTTTAGTCACTTTATTTCCAATCATTATCCCTTATTATAAAATATCATTTTCTCTCTTTTCCTCAACTTTTCTAAATTCAACTTTTTCCTCCACTTTTCCACCTCTTTTCCAGATTTCCAAATGGGTACCTACAATTATCCTACTGACAAGAGATATGATCCCTTTTTGGTGTATAGTTTGATTGGAATAATATTGGAATAATTAGCTGCAACTTAATGTTTTTGGTCTTCAGACGCAAAGCAGAGCACATGTCGCACTTGTTAGATGCAAGCTGTGCATGGTGTTTCAGCCCTAGTGCTTCTCCCAATCTACAAAGGTGGGGCACTTCAGTCAAAGTCTTACAATAAGCAAGTCATCCATTTTGAAGAAGGGCCCCCATAACATACAGCCCAGGCAAATTCAGGGAGAGAGACAGATGTAAAAGAATGACTTGAATACACTCAACAACTGTCAAAATCCATTCTGTCTCTTTATTAAACTGTAAATGGTTTTCTCACTCATTTACATAGACTTAATCACATTCTATAGTACATAATTATATGGCAAGATGTTGCTATTGCAAATATCAGATGGTAAACAGCAGAACTCCTTCAGAATTCTTTATTCCTTTTCCTACATATGACTCTCATAAAGATTTGCAGAAGCTTATAGAATGCTCCACTTGAATCACAGACATCCATGCAGCTCCAAGAATTCACACCTCCACACAACTCTAATAATTCTCTTTATCACACTGTAGCATGTTCTGCAAAGGACCTTTATGAAACTCTCCTTACCGTGTACTGCCTGAAACATGGGGCATAACTCAGCTTTGTTTGGAGTCTTTGGACAGAGTTCAGTTGAGTGAAAAGGAAATTTGGGTTGGTTAATGTCTAGCGTCTGATTTGACCCTAATTCTTTTGAAGCAGTTAAAAGGTCACCTTACATATCCCCCACCATCTTTGTCCCCCAATTTCTCCATTTATATTTAAATAACAAGTTAGGTTATGTTTGCGCTGGATTATTATTATTTTGCAATTGGGTTACAGTTAGCTTGGTTGGATTTTGCAAATTGAATTGGCAAAGTAGCACCTAATCCTTAGTCAACACGACCTGAGTTGCATCCCTACCCATGTGTACAAGGCTACAAGCAATGCCAAATTGGTCAAGGTACTTAATGTGAACTTTGCATTGTGATTTGAGAAGGATCCAAATTTGACAGTTAGAGTGTGGCCCCCATAATAAGGATCTTGTGAGGCAAAAATTGGTCTGCAGATGAGGATCTTGTAAGGCGAAAATTGGGCTGGTCCTCTCATTTATAGACCATATGCATGCTTGGATTAAGACATTGATTATCTTCATAGTATGCCTGCCATACCTACAGCAGCACTGATTTGCTACTATCAATACAACATAGGCATGTTGTTTAGGTTGGAGATGAAGTTCAAATGCAGATTGTTGTAGGTGACTTCTTCATCAATTGCTTAAATTTTGTTTCTCATGTGAAGATATTTGGCTGTTTATGACATTCAGTATCTGAAATGCCTATTGTATAACTTTTTATGCTGATATATTGTTTTACCATTTTTGGAGTTCACTTTGTGAGTTCCCCATCATCAATCCATTTAATTGCATGGCAATATTTATTGTTGAGATCTTTGAAGCTGCACTGCTAGAATATTTAATTTGGAAACAACATGCAGCATAAGAAAGTATCCATGCCACAATAAAAACTGATTGTGTTGCACCCTTACTTATGGCAAGGACCTAATTGCAGATCTCACTTAAATGGGAAACAGCATACGAGAACAATGATAATGATTGAGAAGAACCTGATTGTACTTAAAAAGTCAAGGTCGCTGATATTTTGATATTGATAAAGACCATGCTTGTTTGCGATTTCTTCTCAGAAGCTGAAAACTTTGCAATTTAGTATCAATTCATGATTTCCTATGTTGTTTCTGTAGGATGCTTCAGTAGACATTCATAATTTCCTATTGTTTCTGTAGGATGCTTCAGAAGATGATGGTGATGGTGTCATTGACAATGAAAATGGTCATCAACCTGGAACAGGAAATGAGACATCTTCTTTTGATGCACTAAAACAGGTAAGGAAGGCTAAATATCGAGTAGCTAGATTCTCTCAGTCTGGAGAATCTTTTGGGATGTGATCCAATAAGATATGCCCATGCCCTATTAAATCACCAACTTAGATAATTAAACACAAATAGTGTCAATCCTACAAACCTGAAAATTCAAGGAAGTAATGTGCCCTCAGCTTATTCATCTGCGGTAAAATGATGCTTTTGATACTTACTGCACTATTTCTCAGCTACAAGCATCTTTATTTGACACAACTTGCAACTAAGTCGTTTTATGGTGTTGCAGGCTTGGTAGTGGTTTAGTTTTTGGTCCGTGCCAAATGTATAATTAGCACACAACATAAATTCAGTTTTCTATGCCTGCATTCCTGTTTGTTAATGAGACAGCAAACCTTTTAACTGTGTTTTAATTTTGAATGCATATTGTTGCAGGATGAAGAAAAGCCTAATGAGACCAAAGGTTTATCTAGAGAAGAACTGAGCCGTCTTATAGCATCTCGTTGGACAGGAGAAAAAGTGGATCAGGAACCCAAAGAATTGGAGGGTAGGAAGGGAGTTGGACATGAAGATAGGAGGTCCCCGACATTACAGAAGATGATGACATTGATGATGACTATGGAGGACAATCTGTAAAAACAGAAGCAGAGAGCCAAGAGTATGATGACAGCAAATTGGAAGACAGCAACATGAATGATGACATTGCTGATGATGACTATGATCCCCTTGCAACAGAAGACAAGGTGAATTTTTCAGGTCAGGGGCCTCCTTTCATTTCTGAGGCTGTCATTTAGGCTGACTGATAAGGATTTTGGGCCCAACTGGCTAGGCCTTTGCCTCCTCACAGCCTTATCAGTAACCGGTTCATCCATTATACAAAGTTCCAAATTGCCCAAGGTCATGTCAGGCACACTGATGACCTCCATGGATCGTGCCTGGCCTGAGTTGAGGGTTGTTAGAGGTACAATGAACCCATGGTCTAAGACCTAGATAACAAGTAAATGTGGCTCAATGAATTACTTAAGGAAGCATGCCAGCCAGGATTTGTAGAGGTGTCTCATGTTGATTCTGCAATAATGTTGGCTCTGCATATGGTCTGATTGTAAGGAAATCCTCAAAATGGAATCTCCGATGCAATTCTAAATTGCCGCCTAACTGAAAATTGCACGGGGAAGGCAATGTGACCATCGGGTTCCCTATAAATATGGAATTGCTGACTAGTTTACATTTAAACATACATTGGGTAGCTATAATGTTATAGCAGATATATGTGTCACTGACTTTTGTTTAACTTTGAATGGTAGGGAAGGACAAGGAATTTTATTTGTTCTATGACCAGTGCTTTGAGAACAAGCAGAACAAGTAAAGACTGGCATGCCCACCTTATTTGTCTCCCTTTTTCTAGCTTGACTTTTGGAAAGGCACTGCTGGGCCTGTCGTTTTCGCTGCTCACTTCTGTTTTGGTATTGCTTGCTTCAGGTATGTCTATAAGGTCTGTCCTTATAAAAGAGCTTCCCAAGAACAAGGCTATAGTACCACGCAACTCGGGTGGGTAATAATTGAACACATTTTTGTTCTTGTCCTGGACAAGCTGGGGGACATCAGCTGAGAGGGACTTGCTAGTTCTACATCCAAGTAAATGCAATCCAATTTGCATGACCTCACATTTCATATTATGCCAGAGATAAGCTGTCCACCTCTGCAGTGTGCCAGATAAATGCCCCTGGTCCAATAATTGTGCATGGTCAAATTGTTGTGAGGTCTGTGACATGTGGGAGATTCATAAAAATGGATGTCTGTGATCGGCCCAGCTGATCAAAATACTAAGAAGAAAATAAACTCAAGGTACATGAACCTCATATTAGTTGTCTTGGCTAACATGCATTATTAAACAGCTACACAAGCTGGAAGCTGGTAATACATTGTAACAATGATGTATAAGCTACTTATCCTTATTCTGCAATAAAAAATACCACATTCCATTCTCTCGCAAGTTGTAGATCTGGTGGCTTCTTTATCCGTTTCTTGAAATTACCAGGCGATGGGAAAATTTCGATGAGTCTTACACAGTTATGTTCTTACGGATGATGATAGTTGTTGGAACGGGCCTGATGGAAGTTTGAAGGTACAAGCAATTTTTTGTTAGATCAATAGCGATGGCTTTTTAGAGATGTCTTGATTCTTGACTTGAATGCTTCATTACACAGGTGCAACTTAGATGTGGGTTAAGCAACAAACTCACTGATGTTGATAAGCCAAGCCGTCGCGAGTAAGAATCCACCAATTCAGACCATCCAAACCATGGACCCCATCATGATTAGAAGTTGATACTTACTGACTTCCCTATGTGTTTTTGCGATATAGCAGATACACTGCAGTGCTTTCAACTCCTGCTTTGTGCCTTGAAGAAAAGCTAAAGGTAATAATGCTAGTCTCAATATCCATTTCACAATCTATACACCTTTTGTGGTCCTGTATTGCAGGCAATTTTATAGTCAGTCTGATTGAGTGATCAAATTCATTCAATTAAGGGCCTGCAATTGAGATCATCTTTACCATTGTTCATGATCTTAATCAAGCTGGCTAGTGACCACTGGATAACAACTGTTGGAATGGTCACATGTGCACGAAACATGATCTACCTGGATCTGCACAGGAAACCACTCTGAAGTGAGGTAATGGATTTTTTGTATTAGATAGTGGTAGTTTCTATGCAGCTTTAAGCAATTCTCTTTCTCCCAATTGAGAAGTTTTCATCAGATAACAAAAGCGGAATACTGTGACAGGAACTGCAAAATGAACTGCATTTGATGAACACAAACCAATCCCAAAGCCATGACGACCTGTAAGAAAAGTCACATCTATAATGGAAAGGAAATGCAACCATGCACAGCAGACAATCATCTCCTGTTGACCATTGAGAGATGTTTGGAAGAGTTTGATGCAGCTGGCTGTTGTGATGACTGCAGATGTGGACTCCAATAGTTTTTTCCTGGCCACATCACAATCTCTCTTCCAATCATTACAAGGGCACTTGAGACACATGATCCAAAATCAAGTTCTCATAATTCAATTCATTCGAAGATCAGATGGGCATTTTTACCACCTCTCTGCTTTATCTTGGATTAAATATCCCAATTGATTTCTACTCATTGGTAATTAGCAGCTACGTTAGTTTGCTCTCTCTGATGTGTGGGCTGTGTACCTTTGGTGTCAGAATTCTGCTAGATGTGTGGTTCAAATTTGAAGTAGGTAGGTTTTGAACTTCATATCAAGTCAAAACTAGCATCAGCAACGGGCACAGCTTGACTTCTGCTGCCTGGGGTGTGCCTGTTCTGGATTTGGACTTAAGACTGTAGCCCCAGTTAAGCACTAATAAACTTGAACAGTGTTCAAAAAGTCAGAGATTCAGGTTTACAATGTGAGCTTTTTGAATTTGCCATGCCTTCTGACTTGCCAATCTTAGTGCATTCCAGGAGTCATATTTCAATGTTTGGATGGAGATGCTGAAGGTGGCCTAATTTGTAGAGGGCTTGGGCACCTAAATTTTGACATCAGGGCTGGATTATGTTCTGTCTCAATGTTGAACTGGCCCTAGGTCAATGAAGACTGCAGACTAGCCTAC
>JAYJMB010007276.1:0-10353 GCA_036873735.1 Pouteria campechiana
GAGAGAGAGAGAGAGAGAGAGAGAGAGAGAGAGAGAGAGAGAGAGAATTTTGTGAGAAGCCCATCACTTGCACTCATAGATGCCAACAGCATTCTTTCTTTTCCTTTTGCTTTAGAGCATCTCATGTAATACTATCACCCCATCGGTAACAGAATAAACTCCAAAGTTAACTATAATGCATTCTGTGCCAGCCAAATTTAAGAAAGTGCTCCATGCAGCTCAGCCCAGAACCCTATCTACAATTTGCATACAATGCAAGAAGTTACATTGCCCCTACTTTGTTTCTACAGACTGCAAACTTCAGGAATCTATCAAGAGATATGCTCTTCCAGTTCATCGACAAGCTTGAAGACACAAAACATCCCAAATATAAGTTTGTAATAAGTAACATGATGTTCTGATTACCTACCCATGGTAGAATACTTCATGTTTTCTCTAGTGATCTAAAGGATCATCTTGCCTTGATGCAGGCATTGACATTTATAGAGAAAGGACACTAAACTAAAATGAAGAGTCAGTCGCCACAAACCTTGCAGCAAATGATAATCATACAGACCACAAGCCATCCACTTCTCACCAAAAATAAGTCTCCAGTTTTCAACAGATCAGTCATTTGCTAGAATCAATCTTAGACATTCTAAAATGAATATCAGAAAAGTGAATCAGCAAAATTCTAGTTCAACAAAGACTTTTGAAGGGCTTTGCGTTCCAAAAACCCCACGAGATGAGCTAATTGCTGCATGCTGAAGAACACGGAAATAAACTCTCCCACAAGGTTCATCGCTTGTGAATCTGCATTCTAAAATGACACTGAAGGCATATGGCCTGCATTGCTACAGCTGCTGCTTACATTCTGGTTTAAAGTTTATCATTTTAAACTATATGAAAATTGAAGAAATAACACTTAAATTTTTTTTATGCCCTAGAAAATTGCATGGGGCTCAAAAACTTAACAGCATTAACAATTCAGTGCTATTTTCCCCTTGAGGCAGCACAGATTAAGAAAAAATAACTTAAATACCTGTAAGGCCAGATAAGTAGCCATGCATAGGCAATTCCCAATTAAACACAAGACACCAATGTGAAAACGTTCAAGCCCAAACTCCATCAGTCCAGCAGTTAACCATCCAGCAGGCTCTGGTGGAGGCATTGCACTTATCTCACTTTGGGATGTAAGGTCCACATAAGCACCCCCAATTATAGCTGGACCTCGGTAGAGAACCATCAATATTGCTCCAGATACACAGGCGAGGGTGCCTACAACCTTTGCCCATCCTTCGTTTCGTGATAAATTTACTTTTTCAGTACTGTTGGACAAAATTTACAGAATAACATCAACTTTAGTAAGGCAGGAGCTAGCCTTTCCTTCACTGAACACAGAATAAAAGACACCAATGACACTCACCCCATCATTGCAGCCAGAAGAAAAGTAAAGACTGGTATGGCAGGTTGTACTGCAGCCGCATAGGCCGGATTTGTGTAGTTAAGCCCAATAAGAAATAAAAGCTGGTTGCCAAATATCCTACTCAGAAAAATCAACAACCAAAGATTCAAACTACTAAGGCTGCAATGTAAAACACCTTGTCTGTTTTTACTCAACAAGCCAAGTACGAGTGTGAAGTAGTCTTTGCTTAATGTTTACCCGGTTAATCCGAGAAAGAAAAATGACATCAGGAGGCGAGGAGATACTGGAAGGCGTATCCTCCTGACAATGGAAAAGGTATCACAAGTTAGTTTAATCTTAGCTGGATGTTGTTGCCCCAGAAGATGACAAGAGAACAATGGTACAAGTGACAAAGTTGCAGCAAAAAATGACTTAGTTGATGGAAGTAATTTTGGATTGACTAACATTAAAAGTGAAACAATGAAGCTGTGTAAGCACTAAACTTGTAAGAAAAATGAATAAATAAATGAAGTGGCTTTGCATGTGCATTTCCCATCAACGGATCTAAAAGTAGGCCCTTCCATTTTCAAAGTGTTATTTCCAAAGATTCACAAACATTCAAGTGAAATTTTGTTCCATATAGAAAAATGAGACACAAAAGCGTTACGGCAGGGAAATTGGAAAGAATAACTCCACTTTATGGCAATCCAACTTGGCATTTGGTAATTGGTAGGGACTAGCGTCTTAATCACAGTCAGCAACCCATCAAAATTCATCGTTACCACTTAAGAGATGATTAAATAAAATTCATGAAAAATTGCAAGGCTGGTGAGACAGAAGCTAAGGCAGAGCAGACTAACAACTAATTCTTATCTTGCCCATATACCAAAAGGCAATACCAGAACAGTGCCAAGTGGGTTATCTTGTATCTTATGATCAAAACTACACTTCCCTTATCAGAAAATTCACTATAATTACATAAACAAAAACATGAACAAATGCTACAAAAGTTTGCAATTTGCCACTGACATCTTGTAACACCAAGAAGGATCAATATCTTTAGACTTTATTCCAGACATAATACAATCTATATTTTTAATCAAATGTGTAATATACCCATGAATATTGTTATTTAAGCAAAATATAATTATATAACACTAATGTAGGCCTCATTGTTAGAAAATGGGAATTTAAGCAGCTTTTTTTTTTTAATTCTATGGCTCACACAAATGACCAAAGTCCCTGAATTTTTCTGGGTCTATAGTACATTTAGACTGGAAGAAAATGAACGGTTTAGATTTTGAAAATAAAATGTGTGCACTCCACTTTTACACCCGGCTCCACCTGATGTTCTAATGGTCCTCTTTCTTGTAAAACAGTATCAAGGCGGCTTTTGATACTGCGTCGACGATTTATATATTAGGAAAAAATAAAAAAATAATAAAAAGTTGGTAATGAGAATGGGAGCAATTTGCCACAGGCATGTTGTAGCTTTTGATATTGTTTCGGAAATTTACATCGTGTGTCTTAGAAAACAACAGAAGGTGTCTTACAAAACAACAGAGAGAGAGAGAGAGAGAGAGAGAGAGAGAGGGAGAGAGAGAGAGAGATACTTCTCACGGAGATAAGCAGCAGGGGCGAGAATGGAGAGGGCGAGGACATCCCGGTAGACACAGAAGACAACCTGATTGACGCCGACGTTCAGAGCCACCTTGGTTATGACATGGTAACCCCCATTGAATAGCTGAACCAAAGCCAAGGCCGCGTGTGCCTTCCACGCATCGCCGCTAGCCATTTTCCCCTTGCTCCTTCCTCTCTTTCAGCTATTGGGATTGCCTTTTTCGCTCTCCAACTTGTTTCCAGCTTTCCAGGTCCACTTCTTCCCTACGGCGGGAGCGAGAACAAATCAATCTCTCTATCATGAAACGTATACGAGCGTTGCGCTGGTGAGAGCGACAGGTGCAACATCGGCATCAAAATGACATAGACCAGACATGGATGCCGACCTTGATCTGTCTGCTTAAGCTCGGCAGCCGGACCCAACCTAGAAAAATACATCCCCACCAACTCCTAAGGTGGAATAAGACGTTATGCATATTATTTTAATTTAATGGGGCAATGGATAAGAATAAGATTGGAACAACGAGACCGTATCGCCGGAAATCTGCTGCCTGTTGCCTAGAAAAACAAAATTTCTAAGATTTTTATCTTTACATGCATCCACATTCCACACTAATATTATTTTAGACTTTATTAGGCTCACCAGTAAATTTGTATTTATTACATGCCAATTTTTTTCTTCATTATTACCCGTATTTCAATATTATCTTCCATATTAAAAAAAGAAAAAGATATATGATGTACCCGATTGTATTATATTTAATAAATATCTAATTTCTTTTCATTTTCAACCCATTATTACCGATAGGGCCCTGCTTGTTAAAAGGAATAGACGGATCGAAAGTCCAGCCGCGAAGGAACCATGCATCGGTAGGTACAAACAAACAAAGCGCCCGAAAAACGACCCTTCAACGACTTAAAAAGCCGGATGATGATATGCTCGCTTTATCACTCGTAGTCATCCAATTGCTAGCTTTGCTTCAATAGAAAACAAATCAAAAGTTTAGATGCACACGCTTCTCTTGCCCCACCCACCATCAGTTTCAGCTTTCAACATCAACTGCTGGCGGCTGATTGACTCAGCAGCCATCATTGCTCCAAGGTCCACTGAATTTCATGGTTGGCCTGATTTAACCCTGATAAGACCAGGATTAAAGATCAATAAGTTAAAGATCTTATAAACCACTCTAGGTTGATAAGTAATTTGGATTGGACATGAATTGATGAAATTTTAACATATCAAATTTTTTGGGTGTTTGCATTATAATTTATTTCTGTGGTGAAGAAACGGTGTTGCATTTTGGGTTGCACTTTTGTTTGTGATTCCAATAAAAGGAGCATGATCTTTTTATAAATTTTTATAACCAAAAGTATAATTTATAATTTATTTTAATTCCTTCATTATTTACGTTCCTCCAGCACCAATATATATATATATATATATATATATATATATATATATTGATTCTGGTTATTTCAGGTTGCCTAACTCTCCAAGACCTAAATTTGTTGGGTTAAACCAGATTTTCATAACTCAATTTATGCAAATTCCAACCCAAATGGACCCATTTTGGTAGGCTGTGTCTGTCAGCAGATTTACACCCATACTATACATACTTATGGTTGGAAGATGAACAGGATTCTCTTGTTTGGCTAGAAAGGCCCAAGTTGGACTCCAACCAAGGATGGACTTAGGGTGCAACTTAGAGTCATTTGGGTTCGAATTGAAGTTAACTCTAACTCTAACTTAATGTTTAAAATTTCAACTCTAACTCTAACCTAACCTTAATTTTGAAACCTTAACCCTAACCCTATCCCTTAGCCCTAACTTTATCTCGGTAGTTCGAGTTTGAGTTGAATTTGGGCTATATTCAATCATAAAATCAAATATTAAAAGACCTTAAATATTTTAAGATAAAATCTTTAATAATGTATAGTATGAATGAATCTTCAAATACTTTATATAGTGTGATTGAATATTTATAACTCAATGGTTACTTCACTCAGAAAGATAAAAAAAGGAAGAGATGAAAAGCTAAGAAATAGATAACTCTATATAATAGCATTCGTATTATTAAACACCTTTGGTTTAGGGTCTTTAAAACACTTAAGAGATGAGGATAAAAATAATAATTTTTTAAAACCTTAACATATAAAGTTGGTATTCGCAATTGATTTTGACTTTAAAAAGGAGATTTTCAAGAAGGACATAGAGATAAAGATGAAATTAGGGAGATAAGATTAACTAGAAGAAAACACGCTTGTACTAAGAACAAAGATAAGAATTATAAGAATAATATGAAAATGGTAGGTCATTTATGCTTCACAGAAGAAATTAAGAAAAAAGAACAATATAATATAAATTATGAAAAATAAAAAATATATAATTTTTGAATTTTGTAACTAATAATATACAATTCGGACAAGCTTCTTCTGGTTGAGTTACTATCAACCCAAACCTAACTCAATTTAGAATTCAATCTAAATTCAAAATAAGTGAACCCAAACCCTTAAAAATATCAGGTTGGGTTCCCTAGATGGACTTGGATACTGAATAGTTGCAATTTCTTTCAGGTGTTTGATCCTGACCTCTAAGAGAGCTCATAACTTCACTGCCGACACTATCTCGGTCCACAACTGAATGTTGTAGTTCTCTAGCAAGAGGAAGCCGATTTGATATGGCAAATCTTCAATTCTGAGTAATATCTCTTAATTGTTTCTGTCAATGTGATTTCAGCAACAAGTTCTGCAATTGCATCTTTGTTGGCTAATCCCTTCCATTTGATTTTAACTTGTGGTGTACTCCCGCTAGTTATCAACTGAACTCTGACTTACCTGAGAGCTTGTTGAATTCTCTACTCCCATTTTTCTAATTTTCATAAAAACTTTCTAGACATGCAGCACTAAGGATGAGCCACCGTTGAATCCTACGTTTTCAATGGAGAGGGAAAAAGCTGGAAAACAAAGATAAATGACATTCTATGAATATACTGAGACTGCTTGTCAGTAGTCTGTTCGTGGCTCACTTGATGTGAAGATGTGCCTTGTTTCTCCTGCAGTTTTTCATTCCGAAGGAACAATATGATTCTACAAAAAATCTTGAATTCGTGAAAGAAAAGGTATGAGGCCATTTAAGATTTCCCTAAGGGTGAGGCCAAATGCGTTGGCAATGGGTTTGGGATTAAGATTGTTTTCACGTTCAGGATGTCTGATGTCTAACTATCTCAATTCTCAACTATACACTTTTATTGCAGTTTATATTTTTAATTATCAATCTTATCTTTCTTATTTAAAAATTTATTTATTTTATTTTTATGCACTTTATAACAAATTGATTCTGTAACCTTTTATCTCCCAGGTTACCACAACCACTCTTCTATCCAAACATACACTGAGGTACTTAAACTGTGAAAAATGTGAAGGGAAATGAAAATATAAATATTGTTACCATAAGGCGAATAAATATAAGATAAATAAAGAGTGATGATACAAAAAAACAGGATTGTTATACACTGGTAAATTTCATTTCAAATTACTCAAACACGTAGAGGAAGGGAAGAGGCTTCTCTTGTCAAATCTTGGTGGGCGGGGGGGTGCGGGGGGTTTCTTGTGTCCCTATAGATTGATACAAAAAAAACAGGATTGTTATACACTGGTAAAATTTCATATTACTCAAACACACGCTGACTGTAGATACAGGTGGCTTTTGTAGAGGAAGGGAAGAGGCTTCTCTTGTCAAATCTTGACCCAGCCCAAAATGTTGGGGTTGGGTGAGGGATAAAGAATTTCTTGTGCCCCTATAAATTGTTACCATAAAGTGAATAAATATAAGATAAATAAAGAGTGATGATACAGAAAACAGGATTGTCAATCAATCCATTCTAATGCAGTGACCCTCCAGGTCAAACTGATTCAAAGCGTTGCTCATCTAGAAGGCCAAGTGTTTCCTCAACCTTCTAGATCAAAAACAATCTATTTGTCTGCTGTATATGCAGAGCGACTTCAACATCTAAGTTTTTCCCTTCTGATTCTTCTAATTCTTCCTCTTTCTCAATTTTGCTCCCCGCTTTGTGATTTGTTGGGTGTGGACTTTTATTTGGGCCCCCATGATGGGGGCTTGCCAAGTCCATCCCATGTTTTGAAAACTGGGAAGGCCCTTTAGTCCTCTTCTTCCTCCCTCTTTAGATGTTTCAAGCCTCTAAGCGCCTCAGATGGAGAGTCATTATATTTCAAGAGGCGCAGGCATTTGATGATGGTTAAGAACAGCTGCATCCCCTAGATTTGTTAACGCTTGATTATTTATTTATTTTGACGGCTTCTGACCTTTTGAAAAAAACAGGAGGAGTAAACATGCAGCCTACCATGAAAGCATTTATCGTTGACTGCACAGCAAGCAGAGAGCAATCTATAAAGTCGACTATTGGATGAGTCAGGTTGATTTCTTTCTAGCGAACTACTGTTGATTGGGTTCGTGCATCTGTGTGTGTGTTGAGAAGACCCAGTCTCCAATGGTGAGAAGACGGTATGGCAGGAACCCAAAGTCAAAATAATCTACTAGCGAAAACATTGATTTCAAACACGCCATACAGACACCTTCAAATCACAACATCAGAAAATTCTAAGAGAGAGGAACCGAGAATTAAAAAAAAAAAACGAAATTCAGATGTGCTCTCTCGATACATCTTAGTCATCAGCCGGTCTGAGCCATATCGTACGTACATCTCCTTTCAATTATATTTTCAAATTTTCATGTGGTTAATTCAAAATAAATAAGCCAATATATTGAAATGGATAAATTGGTAAGGTTATATAATTTACATATTTATTGTTGGATTATCATTATGATTCCATTATTTATATATACATTAGTAAAAATAGTTCTTTGATTTTAAAGTTTCACAATCTTTAATCAAGCGTGATTTTGTGTTGGGTAAGGATCATTTACATCATGGCCCATTAATTGCATAGTGCATTACATCACACTTTTACCATTGTCTTATGTATACTGAGTCAAATGGTATTTATTTCTTAAGCTTTGAGAGGGGTCTGACGGCCGGGTTGGATTGAAAGGCTGGAAAGGGTTTGTTGGGCTGGATTGTATACAAACAACAAAACGAAGGCTTCTTTTTTAAAAAAAGATAAAGATAAAAATAAAAATAACTTTTCGGTGGGTTGGGGTTTAATGAAAATATTTAATGATTTTAAAATATGGTAAAAGAAATAAAATATTTTGCTGTGCAACCAATGGTGAGCGCCGTCGTTTGGTCAAAGAGTAAGTGGCCGTACCAAAATAAATCAATAATATCGGCTATGCAGCTGTCAATGCACCAATACAACCAAAACCAACACCATTACCACAATATAAACTGACAGCCAACACCAACGAGGAGTGCTACTGCGGTCTCATTGTGACATTACGATTTTCTTTTTACACACACATATATATATATAATTTATAATTGAGACTGTTAATTCAAATATTGAATGTAATTAAAGTCAAGCATAGTTTTTTCCCCACTGATTTCAGCTACTTTTTCTATACAAGCGGACCCCTCTCTAGGTGAGAAATTCGATCCAGACCATCTAATCGAAAAACTGTGTTGTCACTCCCAGCAATCAAATTCTACCGCCTAGGCTAAATGCAATTTCAAGTTTCTAACCCATTAAATCTTCACGAATTAAAAATTAAAATTTTCTAAAAAATGGCCTGCGATTTGTTAAGGTCTAAGAAATATCCACCATATAAATGCATGACACAGAACATGTATAATACACGGCATTTATATTCAACAATCGACCAAGTAAACTAAAACAGAAGGTAGGTAACTCCAACGATACGAAGACGATCTGCCAAATAAATACCGAGACGTACAACAGCGAGGGATGCAACGAACTAAACACAACAGAAGCTGACCAATTTCATATATCTCGAAATTAATCTCATTCCGTTGGAGTTAAACATTTTCCAATCCAGGTAGTGGTGGTGTTTCATGAGCCGATGCGAACCTTCCAATGAAGAAGTTAAAGGCAGCCACTTCCCTACCTCTTAAATACAGCCATTTGAGGGGGGCCAAAAAGCTGCAGACAAGAAAAACAGAAAAAAGGATATAAGGAAGCAACCAGAAGTTGGGAAGAAGGATTTTGGAGAGAAGGGAAGCCAAGGTGAGGAGAATGGAGTGGAAGCCCAGGACCTGGAGGAGCCGAGAAACTCTTCTAAACTTGTCATGAGAACTGAGGGCAACGGAAATTAGGGAAGCAGAAAAACAGAAGAGAAGAGAGTATGCGATGACGATGGAACGATGGTCTGCAGCAGTCGATGGCGGTCTCCTTTCAGAAGTGCCGGAGTTGGGTGAGTGTGGGATGATTGGGTAGGGTGTTTGCAGAGCAACACCAACGACTGATAACATCAAAGTCAAGGGAGACTTGTAAGACAGGCTAATATGGCCAGACCTCCTCCTCCTGGTTGATGCTAGCCGGCCGCGACGGAGGTGACGTGGAGGATTCATTGCGGGCACGAGAGAGATGGAATGGAATTAAGGAAGGGAAGAGAAGAAGACGAGAGTTTGAGAGAGATGGAAGGGAACTAAGAGGGAGGGGAAGAGAGAAAGAAGAGTTTGAGAATATGGGTGGTCATGAGCTAAGGCGGAATGTTTAATAGTGTATTTGGCTGGAGTTAATGCCGGGGCCATAGCTTTCTTCTTTTGCGTGGTTGTTTGGACTAGTCAAGGCATACTTCATCTTGGGTGGTCTGATAAAACCATTAATTGGACGATAGATCTGAATTATCAGATTTATTTGACAGATGAATGGAACGGAACGGATTGGATAACATGTGTAGGATTTTATGGAATCATGGAAGCCAGCTGCATAAGATTATAGGTCCGGCTGATTAGCATGTGTTTTCTCTAACATGTATGCAGACCAATGAAATGGAGATGATGGAAGTTGAGCCGTTAAAGAGAAGCTACGACCAATTCTGTGGAGGGCACACCCGGAGTGGAAATTGGAAACCACACCCAAGTTCACCGACTCTGGTTACAACCATCTCCAACCTTAATCTTTTATTTTTTAAAATTAGCCCTATCCACATTACATATCTACCAAAATGCCCTAACTCTCTGCTCTTCCTTTCTATATGACTGCTAATCTTCCTCCTAGCCTTGCCCCCAAAAAGATTTATTTTCAGAAACTTGGCATTCCTTTATTGATAGCACCAGCCAAACATTGATGTTATAGATTCGATGATTTTAAGTCTCGATGTTTCGATGGATGCCTTAGATCTTATCCTCTAATTAAGCTGGCCAAAGCTGTCCTAATCACCAATAATTTTTACATAAATGGATTGAATT
>JAYJMB010007277.1:0-10353 GCA_036873735.1 Pouteria campechiana
CCATCATCGCTCCTCGATGGTTCTTCAGGCAACCAAACAAAGAAAAACCAAGGAGTTAAAAACCCAGATGCCATTAGCGAGGGGCAGCCCTGAAAGCTATCTAAATAGACGAGTTCACGGGGCAAATACCTGGTTGAAAAGGTGATGCAAGCCCACAGCGCACTGTAGAATCCCGTGGAGTAAAGTGCGCTGGGGCTCTTCGGCTCTGTTCCAGAGTTGCTCGAGAACATCATGGCACTTGTAGTAATCTCTACGGTTGAAGAGGAAAACCGCGAGGTCGAAGCTGCAATCGTTGCCGTCGGATTCTTCGAAGGAGCGAACGGAAGACAGCCGATAGAAGAGGCGCAGATCGGGCCGCGGATGCTCCGAAAATATTCGACGGCACTGGGACTGAGAAGGGTTGCAGAGCTTCGGAAAGTTGAGGAGGAGCCGAGATAGAGCGGGGAATAACGAAATTGACAGGCTGGCTGAAGCTGGCGCAGAAATTGCAGATGAAGCCATTTATTGGGACGCCGGAGATGCCTGGAGCTTGGATGCGGATATCTCAGCGCCATCTCTCATCGATCAATCTCGACCGTTCGTTTGTGGTCCATAGGACCCATGGATCATGTTTAGCAACCCCTGCCAACAGATTCTCGCTAACCCGAGGCCAAAGAGCCTGTCTGTTGCCCTTAGCTGTCTCCAACCACCGGAGACCGTTTGGCTTAATTAACTTAAGACGCCACGTCATCTAACTGGAGAAGTTAACGACTTGTCGTATTCCCATCTTCCGTTTGAGGGAGCTAAAAAGTCAGAAAAGTTTCTAGTTTCCAACCTCCCCACGAATTCTCTTCCTACTTAAATATTAATGATATATAATAAAATATTAATGATCTATATTATTATAGATATAAAGCTATGAAATAATATTTATAAGACTAAAATCATTCATAGAATTATAAAATTATGTTTTTAAACTTTTATTTTTAAAAAAGAAAAATTATAAATTCACATTGGCTACATTTAATAATAAAGCATGGACATGAATTCACGTGTTGACATATCTACGAAGTTATAAATGATAGAGAGCTGCAATGGACTTGTCTTATATTAGATATAAAATTTAACTTACTAAATATATGATTTATAAATAGACAAATTTTATTTACATTAATTCACATGGACCATGTACCATAAAATGATAAATTAAATTTAGAGAAGTTTGAATCTTTAATAATAAAAATATTAACTTTTAATATTTTCTGCCATCTAGGCTACCCAAGTTTATAAATTAGACTGATTATTTCATTTTGTAAAAAAAAAAAGTTGTGACATACATAAGCTTATAAATTAGATGTGATGCTTCAGTCATACTATTATCATAAAACATTCATACACATAATAATTATTGACAGGGACATCATTTCGATTACAATTTGTCACGCAATTGTTAAGTCTAAATTTAGGCAGAGTCTCCCTTGTAATTAGAACAACTGGTAATTTACCAAACCATGTTCTTGAAATCATGGTTGGTAGGGTGATTTGAATACCTATTCAATCGCTACATATATTTCATTGGAAGCTAATAAGCAAAAGTTCATAGTCTATAGAAATATCCTAAGTTATTATAATCATTCACATGTAAAGACCTAGATACAACAATTCAACTTTACACTAGGTACAAAATTTAAATAGTTTATATAATACAATACAAACTTTATTGAAATTTTATTATTTTCTTTAAGTTCATTACAAAAAACTTTTAGTCAAGGATTCAGTCACCATATGATCACTTTAATTTTTAAAATACAAAGCATTCATGTTCATGCTATCATACATACAATTAACTAACTCATGCCATGCACTATTATTTTATGCAAGACTTTAATTTGGCATTACCGTATAAAATCTACCCTCCATATAGCTGTGTTACATTCTTAATCAACTTTCTCAAGTATCCACATAGTCCTAGGCTTAGTAATCACACAAGCACTGACCAAGTTTGATTACCTACTTTTTACAGGAAGCTTAACTCATGTGACGCATCAATTCTAGGAAATCATCAGAAAACATGATGAAGATATAGATACTTTGATCTTTACATAACTTATCAAAGGATATGCATAATTTGTATTTTAATTAAAAATAAACATTATATTACATGAAAACATTCCATAATAAACATCATTGAAATATAACATATGAGAAAACATGCAATTTAAAGCAAATGAATGCTTTGGGTAGGAGTTTACTTATAATTTCTACTATTTCTTTCATATCGAAAGTTGTTGTATTCTTCATTGATCCTTTGCTACTGTAACCTTATTTTCTTTCTCCCCTGTTTTACTAAGAATATTAAAATATAACATCATATGCATATATACGTTTTGCTTATTCTATTATTTTCTACCTTTAGGCTTATAACCTTTTCTTATTTCTGAGACCCAACTTTAGGGTGATCAAACTATGTTATTTTTTTTTAAAAGGGTCTCTAATGGTGAAATGCTTCTTTTAATAAGGTAAATTGAATTTCAGCTCATCATATTCAATTCACTTATTTTCCAAATTAACTATACTAAATTCTAGTGCTCTTATCATGGTTAACCTTTCCATCTTCTAAGTTATATTGTTCAACTTTATTTTTCATTTATGTTTGTAAATTTCTATATCATTTTGGTCATTTTCAAGCCTCATATTGCTAGTAATTTCACAAATTGCCTATTTAAACGTCTTCCCATCAAGTTTCTATGGGAATGCCTCCTTCATAATTCATTTATACAACCAGCCCTAAATCAACTAGACTTTCTTTAATTTAGCTAGCAAGAATGTACAATAATTTAGTCACTAGATTGATAATTTGAAAATCTAGTGTTTGTAGCATTCCCTCATCACTTATTACATTTTATATGATATGTCTTAGTTTTACATGATATGTCTTCGATTATATGACAAGCTTTCTATTTAACTTGCTATCCACATTTATAGTCAAAAGCTCTTGTACTTACTTTCTTTTCTTAAAATTTCTCTTGAATCTAGCCATGTTCCTCATTTCGTAACCAATGTTCCATTTCAAATAAATTAATAAAATTTTTGGTGAAAAGATGCTCCAAAAAATCAAGGGTAGAGGTTAGTCTCTGGCTCAACCTATGTATGCTAATAGCCATGGAAGTAGAAGGGTTCAGCCACCAGTTTCAAATCCTATGCTATTTTGTCCATAAATCCATTGATCTCTACCTAATCTCCCCAAAAATCCCTTCCTAAATTGCTAAAATTAAAGGAATAGAGAAGAGGGAAGGATGGTAGGCTTATTTGCTATGGAATATGAGTTTGTGGCTTTGTTTCCCTCCTTCTCCCATTTCTTATCCGTCTTCTTCTTTGGTGATAGTAACACCTTCTGCTTCTCTAATGTGAATAGAGGCAGCAAGTGGATGGATTTCCCCCTCCAATCCTACTCTCTTGCTCTATTTCTCTCTCATTATCTCTTCTTCTCTCTTTTCCTCCCTTTTCACCCTCTCCCTTGCTGTCCCTTCTCTTTTTCAATGATGACAATCTCAACATGAAGCAGATGGGGCAGAAACCCCTTTTCTTCCAACAACATTAGTAAGTGGTAAAAAAAGGAAAAACCTCCCTCCGTTTCTTTCTCTTCCTCTTTTCTTCTCTTGCTCTCTCTCTCTCTCAATCTCCCTCTCTTCTTCCTCCCACTCTCTTTCTTCGTTGGTGATGGTGGCAACGTTGTGGAGATGAGGATAGAGCCCTTGTTCAAGCACCACTTTCCAATGAGCTACAGGTGGCCTTTTTGCATGACATGCATGGCAGGGTATGGGATTTAAAATCCCCCTACCACATGTGGGCCCTATATTCCTCTTCCTTTTATAATGAGTTTCATCCTCAAAACTTATTAAACCTTTATATAAAAATATGAGGATATTTTCTTTTGGTATCTTCTTCAAGTTCCCAAGTAGCATCTACTTATGAATGGTTGCTTCATTGCACCTTGAAATATTCAATTATTTTCATCCGATTATGTTATTTCTTATAATTTAGTATTTTAATTGGTGTTCCTTCATAAGATAATTTATCCGTGAGTGGTAAATATTCAACTGCCAATACATACGAGGGGTCTGACACATACTTTCGTAACATTGATACATGAAACACATTATGGACTACAATAAGAGAAGGTAATAATGCTATTTAACAAGCTACTATTCCAATCTTCTCAAGGATTTCATAAGGCCCTAGCGAGGACTTAAATTTCCTTTTTGATCAAATCTCATTACCCCTTTCATGGGTGAAATCTTTAAAAATATCTCATCTCCCACTGCAAATTCTAATTTTTGTTGCCTTTGATGCACATAGATTTTTTGTCTACTCTAAGAAATTATTAATCTTTCTCTAATTAGTTTTACCTTTTCTGAGACTTACTATTTGATATCAAGCCCAATCATTTGTTTTTCACCCACCTCATCCCAATGTAAGGTTCTTCTATATTTCCTATCATACAAAGCTTCAAAAGGTGTCATTTTAATACTTGCCTGCTAATTGTGATTATATGCAAACTCTATTAGATGCATATATTTGTCCCAGCTCCTCAACAATTTCAATACACATATTCTTAATATATCTTCGGCTATTTAATTTACCTTTTTTGTCTGTCCATCTATTTTTCGATGGAATACAATGTTGAAACTTAATCCTGTTTCCAAAGTTTGATGAAGACTTTGCTAAAAATTAAAGTAAAAATATAATCCTTATCAGAGATGATTTTCTTAAAGACACTATGTAATCTCACTATTTTTTTATAATATATATTTGTTAGCTTTTCAATTGGATAGCTAGATTTATTTGGCAAAAATTGGGCAACTTTTGATAATTTATCTACAATCACCCAAACAAAATTATATTCCGCTGCTATCTTGAGTAGACCTTCAATAAAGTTCATCATTATTTCATTCCATTTTTATCCTAGTATTTTCATTTTTTGCAATAGGCCAGCTAGTTTTGATGTTCTGCTTTCACTTGCTAATAAGTGAAACACTGTGCCACATATCGAGTAATCAATTTCTTCATCTTATTCCACAAAAAAATTCTTTTTAAGATCCTAATACATATTTGTGCTACTCGGATGTATTGTGTAAGGCAAATATGAGCTTCTTTCATGATCTACTTCCTTAATTCGATGTCATAAGGTACACATAACCTATGCTTGTATCAGATTATTCCTTCACTATCCATTGTACATTCACTAGTAGCTCCTTCTGAAATTGTTCTTTTGACTTTTTGGAGTTACTCGTCAGTTTCTTACTCTTTCTTAATCTGGTCGAACAATAATGGTTTTAATCATAATTACAATAATTGCGCCACTTTTCCTTTCTAATATACATTTAGGTCTAACTACTGTATATCTTTAATTAAGTTTGTCTTATCATTGATTAAAGTTGCCAAACTACTACTATATTTTCTACTTAAAGCATTAACCACCAAATTAGCTTTCCCTAGGTGAGACCAAATCGAATAATCATAATCTTTAAGTAAATTAAGTCATCTTCTTTGTCTCATATTTAACTCCTTCTGGGTAAAGATATATTTAAGATTTTTATGATCGGTTGGACCTCACATTATTCTCCATAAAGATAGTGTCACTAAATTTTTAATGTAAACAATATTGCTGTCAATTCTAGATGATGAGTGAGGTAGTTTCTTTCATAATGTTTTAATTATCAAGAAGCATAAGTTATTACTCTCCCATGTTGCATCAACATGCAACCTAAACCCTTATGTGACACATCGCTATATATAACAAACCCATCATCACTCATTAGGATAACTACTAGTGGTGTTTCAATCAGCCTTCTCTTTAACTCTTGGAAGCAAGCTTCACATTCATTAGTCCAAAGGAATTTCACCCCTTTCTGGTTTAATTTGATTAGGGGAAGAGAAATTTGTAAAAATCCTTTTCCAAATCTTTTGTAATATCATGCTAAACCCAAAAATCTACAAATCTTTATAGCATTTGTCAGTTTTGGCCAATTCACCACTGCCTCCACTTTATTAGGATCCATAGAAATACCCTCCATTGAAATTATATTATCCAAAAATGATATGCTAGATAATCAAAATTCATATTTCTTCAACTTAGAATATAATTGATCCTCTTTCAATGTCTGTAATACTATTTTAAGATGTTTTAAATGTTCAGTTATATTTTTAGAACAAATAAGGATGTCATCAATAAATACCACTACAAATTGATCTAAATATGATCTAAATACCTTATTTATCAAATCCATGAAAGTTGCTGGAGCATTTGTCAAACCAAACAACATTACCAAAAATTTATAATGATAATATCTTGTGTGAAAGGCTATTTTTCATACATTATCGTACTTCACTTTTAGTGATGTATCCTAACTACAAATTAATTTTAGAAAACACTTCCATTGCTTGTAATTGATTAAATAAATTATATATTCTCAACAAGGGATATTTATTCTTTATTGTTACTTTATTCAATTCTCTGTAGTCTATACACAATCTTAAACTACCATGATTCTTTTTTATTGCACCTTATGGTGACACATTAAGCCCTTATCTAACAATCCCTACAATTGAATTTTCAACTCAACCATTTTTGTGGGTGTCATCTTATATGGTTGCTTTATATTGGTGCCACTTCCAAAAGTATGTGAATAGAAAATTCTACTTCTCTATCTAGTGATAACCCAAGTAATTCACTGGAAAGACATCTAGAACTTCTTTAACTATTATTATTTCTTTCACAAGAGGACCAACTTTATCCTTTGCTACCACTATCACTAAATAACCTTTGTACCCTTTGCTTATTAGCTTGCTAACTTTCAAGGCTGAGATTAATCGGATAGGTTCTCACTTAGCACTTTCTTTAATGGTCGTTGTATAATGTCCTGCCTTCTTAAGTTTATGTGTTGCAAAATCAATTAAAACTCCCCATTTTAATAATCAATCCATTCCCAGGATTATTTCAGAGTCTTTCTTTGTAATAAAATAAGATTTTCTTCTAATATCATACTTTCTATTTTGACCAGAAATGATATAGAAATTCTATCAATACTAACCATTTGATGCATGGGAGATTCCACATTCATTATCATGTTCATGCTATCATGCATTATTTATATTTAGTAATAAAATCACAAGATATGAATGAACATGTGTAACACCTGAGGGTTGAAAAGAGGAGTAAAATTTTTTGTATGTGATGATTAGAGGTGAAAAAGCTGAAAATGTAAATGACATCACTTGTGTCCAAATTTTGTCATAGAAGTTTGATGATTTAAAACAATTTTAACACAAAAGTTGTATATATTAAAATTATCTTTTGAATGAATTAAGAATCACTTAATTCCAAATTCATATAAGAGAGTTATAGTTGAAATAGTTTAATAGTTTCAAAATTAAAAAGCATCACTTTGAGGCTTCACGACACAAAAAGGAGGCTAAATTAGAAACAATGTTCAAAATGAAATTTGTATCCCTTGAAATTATATATCTAATGGAAGGAGAATCACTTAATTTAGAGTTATTATGAGAAAGTTATGGCCAATGCACCGAAAATGCTCTTGGCAGGATGTAGGACAAGCAGTATAGGTAATTAGCTGTGGTCAAATCCAAGGCCATATACCTTGATATCTAGTGGCAAATGGTACTGCAGGAGGCTATAGTCATAGGCGACATGGCAGACGGCTACCATATGGCGGTGGCCCAACTTTTTAAGGCTAACTCTATTCCGTTTTAGCCTTGGTCCGTCCTGTTTCCTTCCCATGCCCAAACCCTTATGCCTAAACCTCGTTTAGCCAATTCCTTGCTTGATTAGCTAGAAAATAAGATGGTTTAAGTGATTTAACATCTAAGCATGAAGAGGGAGAATGGTGAAAGGAGATGGAATCTCAGTTTTTGTTGCAACCCATCATGGGTTCTTGAGGATTTGAGGCTAGAAGCACATCTAATGATGGAAGCCACAAGTGAATGGCAAAGGTCCATCATGAAGTGATTGGAAGCCAATTAAGAGACTTGCAGATGTTGGAATTAAGATTTAGCAAGGTAAGTAGGCTTCCTCTTTTGGTTAAATGTATGACTGAATGTGGATATGGAATATCCCATTTGTTTGTATCCTGGGTATACATATTTTTGTTGGGGATAGTAGATATCCCATATTTTTCTCAAGATTGATGTGTATTTGAATACATGAATATATGATTGTTAGGGATAGAAGTATCCTATCTTTTATGTATAGTGATATTTATTCTTGTGTATAGATGTCTAAATAAAAGGGATAAAGAATATCTTAATATTGTATATGAATGGATAATTAAGACAGCTTGTGAATGCTTGTTTGGATGTGGATAACAAAGATCCCCTTATATTATGTGAGTTGATATATATTAGATGAGATAACGTAAATGTATGAATTGATGATTGATGAGGATAAGCATTATCTCATGATTCTTCATTTGGTATAAAATAATCAAATAAATGTGGATGTGTATATGAGAGGAATGAGAAACATTCCATGAATTGTAGTGACCGGATTATGTGAAACTGTGCTTGAATGGCACAGTTATGATTAGTAGTGCCTGCATGGAAAAACTTTGATATTTGGCATGTTTTATACAATAAAGATATGACTTATAATATTATGCACCTAAATGGCGTAAGATGTACAGTGATTTGATGAGGACTTGAGCTTCATGGATATATTCATGATGTGGTTACACAACCATGTTTTATTTATATTCTGGTTGAGGACATGTTGTTCATGAATTATCATTATTTTCTATTTGCCTACTTACTAAGTTGTCCAGACTCACACCTTCTTATTCTATATTTTTAGTTGATAAGTCATGTAAAGAATTTTAACCATGAGTTTGAGACTTATGAAGAAGATTGAAGAAATCTTTTTTTCATAGTGTGTTTGTGTAATTGTATAGGTGCATTTAAAAGTTCCCAAATGATATATAATGAGAACCATTGGTATGTCATAGTCATTTAATTATGATATTGTGAATGGATTTGTATTAATCCAGTAAGGTGTATTGCCATCATAATACGGTTTTGATTTTGGGCAGAGCTATGGGTATGGGTGAGTTGAGTGTGTGTTTCATGGTTTATGTTAGTCTTTTTATAGTTATTGAGATTATTATTTTATATGATAAATAATTGCATAGGAATGTAGTCTCATATTTTAGCTGCCAAAATTTTAGCAGAACATTTTCCTTAGAAATGGAAAAATGATTGGATGATGGTAAAATGCATAGGCCTCAAAGCGAGGTGTGACAACATGTAACGCCTGAATCAAAAACTACTCTAGCCAAATATATTTGGATAAAAATTATACTAGTCACCACTTTGTCTACATCCTAGGCTTCATCTTATGTTAAAGCAAAGGCTTTAGCTGGCACTTTTGGCCTCTGCTCCATTGCCCAAGGTTGTTGCACTGATTCTCTTGGGGGTTGGATTAGTCTTTCTGCAAGCTATTGCTTTTTGCCTGCTCTTTGTGGATAATTTGATGCTTTATGTCTAGGTTGGCCACATTAAAACAAGTAAACTGCCTGGAACATTCCCCAGCTATGTACCCCACATTTTCATATTTTAAACATTTTTTCTTTCCTTTCCAACATTCACCCTTATGCATTTTTCCACATGTTGAGCATGGCTTAGCCATAGGTTTCTGGAATTTAGGTTTCATAACCTATCTACCTCCTTTATCTGCTATAAGCACTGCAGGTCATTTCCTTGGGCTAATAGCTTGTAAAGCCATATCTTCCATCTCTACCATTTATGCTTTTTATTCGAGCTTTGAATATTCACCAAGCTTACTTGATTCCAATTGTCTTCTAATGAATGACTTCAATCCTCACTGAAATTTGTAATCTTTAAGCATCGGCTCGGCTAAAATCCATGAAGTGTATCTAGATAGCTCTTTAAATTTGATGGTATATTTAGTCACAGACATTTTTTTCCTTGGTAAAGATGTTCAAATTCTATGCTCCTTTGCATTTTAACTATTTAAAAAAAATATTCCTTATTAAATTGCTTTATAAATTCTTCCCACGTCATCTTCTTCCAAGCAGAATTTTCCATTTGTACTGTCTCCCACCATTTACGAGCTTCCTCTTTTAACATATAAGAGGCAAATTTAACCTTTTGTTGGTCATTACATTATATCATTTCAAATATGATTTCAATTTCTTTAATCCACTCTTCTGCATTGATGACATTAGGACCTCCATGAAACATTGGCGGTGAGAGCTCTAGAAAGTCATTCATGGCTCTCCTCCTTTCTACTTCCAGCCTTTAATGATGTGGCTCAATCCCTTAATACTTTGGTTCAACCCT
>JAYJMB010007278.1:0-10351 GCA_036873735.1 Pouteria campechiana
TTGTATCAAGAAAGTATGCAAGGCAGCCTATTGGGCCAGTGTTATGAATCCAAAAGAATCTACCCCCTGAATTGTACACTTCCTGCATGCATTCCAAAAGTTTGCATTGTTAGTTACATCTTTCTGAAATATTACACCGAGAACTCAGCTTGTAGCCGGCAGATTTCAATTCCGTATTTGGGTAATTATCAAAAGATATCAAAAATAATTATCCTGAATTTGGCAGATAATTTTGTTTTGATAATTTACCTTCACTACTGTGACGAAGTTGTTCAATATCGCGGTTATGTTGCCTGTAACTTGTTGGGTGGTCATGTTGAAAAAGTCAGATGATGTGAGGTCATTTTGACCGATATCAAAAGTATAGAGAGCTCGAGAGAAGTAATCCTCCTCCGGCAACAAATCCTTGAAAACCCCCTCTGCATCATACAAACCAAACTCAAATCAGTGGTTGAAGAAATAATCATGTCATCGTATGGTAGATATTACAGTGAGGTCCATTACCGTGGGTATAATTAAAACTCGTCCCCTAAAGCGGGATAGGATCATGATGTAATTGCACATGATCAGCCATACTCTGACAGAATAATAATGCATAGTTTCTGGGAGTAAAAGTAGCTATTTGGCATGCGATTATATACCTTGATTGTAGTTCAACTGGGATCTGGATTTAAACTGAGTAAATTGCTGCCATTGCACGTCCAAGGAGACAGGGTTGGATCCAGATATGTTTGGGGGTCTGATGGTGGATCCGCCTGTGGCGAAATTGACCCCGTGGCTGAAGTTAGCTCTCATCGCATCAAGGTATGCGTGAATGAAAGGCAGTTCTAGGCCTTGAGCTGAAAATTGACCAACGCCAAATCAAAAATCAGGTTTTCCTGTGAGGATTTCGAGTGTGTTGCACACTCAATGCTACATAAAATTAGCTTAAAATGTTGGACCAAAAGCATTTTTGGGTGAGTAGCGTTGTACTGATACATTCCAATGTGTTTGGATGTTCTGCATTTCATCTCGGGCCACATTTATGTCGCTAGAAATCAGCAACACAGCTTCAGACACACATGTTAGAGGCTCCTAATTATATTCGCCTCTAACCTTTCTGGTTCCCATTTCTAACGTTATGTGGTTGGCAGCGAATAAGAGATAATCAAAGAAGCTTGGACAGAGTTGGGATGCAGAGCTGATGCAGCAACCTCTAAAACATTCCGAGTATTCAGATTTTTTTATGAAAACACAGTGCGTACCAGAAATGTGCTCTTCAAACCGTAAATGATTTGCTTTTCCCCCCATCCCATTAAACTATTGAATTCACAGAAATGCACCAGCTAAAACATAGATTATATTGTGGAACAGAACATATACCCTTTCTTTGAACATTTGCTGCTCCGAAATGATCAAGAGACTCATTGAAAACTTTTTTTTTGAAATATCTTTTTTAATTTTTTTTCCTTTCTGTCCAACCAAATTAGTCCTTTGACCAAAATTTTGAAGGTAAATTAGGTCCATTTCATGCCAGTCCCAGCCCTTGAAAAAAAGTAGGGATGAAGAAGAAAAGAAGATGGTGTTAAACAAACCCATGAAATCAATAATCACTCGACCATCAGAATATCGCCCAGCCCTTCTATGGAAGAAGGTGATGCCAAAGGGCGAAGGAAGTTCGGAGAATGCCGCCGACAGGCCTCCGGTGTCGGAATTTGAGTCGCCGAAGTTGAAAATCGCCGGAAAGTGGCAACCATCGTCGGAGCCCACCGTTTGGCTTGAAACTCTTAGGACAGACAACATTAGAACACTTGAAAGAACTGCAAGCTTGGCAGGAGTGTAGTAATCCATTTTTGTGAAGTGTAAGAGAACGGCTGAGAATGACAGAAATGTGATTGGGAGAGAAACGATTTATAGATGAAAGGAGTGCAACGTTGTCGTGTTGGAGTCATCTCTTTTCCTAACCTATTTTCTATAATATACTCCACTTTTATTTATGGCTTTAATCCCAACCTTAACCTATTTCTAAAATTTGAGTTGAAATACAGTTGAAAAAGTATTCTGAAAATGGATTAAGAACTTGTTAAAAACAATATAAAATTCAATTAAATGATGTCAAAATTGAAGCAAAATTTTATTGATTAATATTAATTACAGATATTTAAAAAAAAACTTGATAAGAATGAAACATCATGACTATTCTATGCCTACATAAATTTTAAATCAAAGTATTTTACTTATAATTCAAGTAAATAAAAAAAGAAGGGAACACTATATAAAAAGATACAACGCCTCAGCAATGCTAAATGAAAAGATGAAGGATTTTAAAATTATAGTTATTGAAAATTTAAAGAATTATATTAAAGAATTTAAAGAATCATTTATGTGGCTATATATACAAGCAAAAAGTACGCTTGATTATCAAATAACGTACTTCATATAAATTATATTGTTATATTTTTTTAAATATGCATTCAAGGATATTTTTAAATAGATATGATTAAAACTATTAATTATATTTTATTGAATGAAATCTCTCTCTCTCTCTCTCTCTCCCTCTATTGAAGATTTAGATCCTATCTTTCTAAGTTAATTACTTTGTCTTAAATGGAAAATCAATTTTTACAAATTTTACCAAGGCTTTAAGTTAGAAAAAAATTGTTAATGAACTGTTTAGACTTTAGTTATATACAAATTGCTGCTTCATTTATCTTTTATAACACATGGAAATGACATGGAAATAGGTTGGTGGTTGATGAGGAACCATAAATGATAGCTAACAATGAGATTAATCCAAACCGTTGGAAAATGCTCAAATGTTATCGATTGACTAACATATTCTATTTTATTATTTTGTCACCAGAATTGATTGGATGGTCTTAGGGATCTCTAACATCGGCTACCTCTATCCGAGTTGGCGGTATGTCATGTCAGAATCCTACAGGTAATAGGATGCATCTTTGATGCCTCCTAGGTAAACCGAGCTATGTAGGATCCCATGCGAGATGAAATTCTAGGTGCATTAGGATTGCACATGGCTAGATGTACTCAACCCAAAATAGTTCCTTTAGGGTCTCTTGCATAGCTAAATGTACTCAACCCAAAATAGTTCTTTTAGGATCTCTATAAAAAGACTTGACTCATGTCTGCCAATGCAAGTTCTGAAGTATCATTCTACACCCTCTAAGAGAGTCATCTATAAGTTGTTTTTTTTAGTTATAACGCTAATTGGTCCTAGTTAGTCATTCTTTCTAGCACCCATCATCGTTCTCTTGTAATACCATACTTTTATTTGAAATTAATTTGGGGACGATCAAAACATTAGTGCCATCTGTGGGAATGTTTAGCAAGCCAAAAGATGTCGGACGGAAATCAAGGTAACATGAACTCTTCCTCATACCCTGTTGTAGTAAATAACACATCATCCACATCAAACTAGAATGATGGTACAACAATAATTGGAGATTTGTTGGACCAACTAATGCAAATCAATCAACAGATTATGCAATAGATGATGTAACAACTCATGCAACAACAAAAGAAATTCATAGATGAAATTCTCACAAGGAATAACCTTGCAAGGATCTTCCCTCGGCGTCCCCATGACCAAATGGATTTGCTAATCAGATGGGGATCAACTCCCAGACTAAATCGACTGTCCATGCTCCCCAATAGCTCCCAATCAGCCTTACCCCAAGAGCACTATCTGCAAATCCTATGGTCATATAGATTCCAAAAGTAATAGCAGAACATAGATAATCAACCACCCTATTATAGCATCCCACCGGCCAACTATATTTGGAACTAGCACTACCTATCAGTCAATCTATCATTTCCCCATAGTCACAAGACTGACTAAATGAGTAGGGATGATATAGGCATAAACCACATTACTACAATCATACTAATGACCACAATCCACAAGATATACTGATAATGTAAATATATGACTGAATAGAGTATGTCATTTTTAAATATATATATAATCTCCCATCAATATTACCAATTGTGACACATCCTACATCAAAATGATACATTATAATTATACACATTCCATAAGTCCACAAAAACTCATATATATCATATGAAATAATACAATTAACTAAATTGCATCAATTCTCCTTGCCTGAAGTTCCAACCCCATATTAGGCTCCCTTAGGTAAACCTATTACGATTTGAAAATAGGATGTGTTAGGCAACTCAGTAAGGAGGTAAATAAAAGCAACAAATGACTTTCCTTGGTCATACTTGAACCATCACTCATTTGCCAATCGGCTAATTACATCAAACATAGTTATAAAATTTGCATAAGGTTTTAGATAAATCACAGACACTAGCCAAGTCTGAAATTGACCAACCTCAGAACCATACCCAACCTAATGTCATGTCTATGAATCTTGGGCTACTACATAGCCCCACATAAGCAATAATTATGCAACATGAATAGCCATTCTCAAATCATATCATGAATGCAAATTCAGATATAAATATGCTACATGTTTGCCCGGTTGAACCCCTTATTACTTAGATTATGTGTATCTCATACCCATGCCATATACTTGCCCAATCAAACCCTTTATTACTCAGGTTATGTACATCTCATCTTATCTAGCCATTTAGGCTCATCTCTTGGCCATACAAGTTAGAAAAATTGCCCCATTATCATCATCATCATCATCATCATCATCATATGCATATCCCAATCACCCATTCCTTTTATATGATGTATACCAAATATTCTGCCATGTATCATCTATCATAGATAGCCCAAGGCCCATCTCATGCATCATGCAACATTACTAATAGACACAATTGTGGTTCTAATACTTTAACATGTTATGCATGCTCTAGACTCACCTAACAAGGTCCATAAATAAGACATATCCTTCACTTAGGCATTCCATCAAACCTGTGTGGGGCAAAATTCATAAAACTATAAATCACAAGGAAAATACAGGAAAAAATATGTAAAGCATGCTTAATATAATAAAGCCATATTCAAACTATTCAAACTAAGAATTCAAAGCATAAATCCATTATAAATTCAACATGGCCCAAACATAATACATAAAAATCATATAAATGGGAAAATAAATTTGTATGAATTTAGAATATCATTTTCTACTTACCTAAAATCCAAGGATTTAAGTTTTTACACAAAATTCTTGCCTACCAACACTTTCTTACACCTTCCCACTTTTAAATATTTCAAATTTTAAGTAATATGAATTTCTTTCTTTCAAAAATACCTACTCTTCTGCAAGAAAAAAATGATTTAACTTTACTATTCAATATTCACTATTCACTATTTATTATTCATTATTCATTATTTACTATTTATTGTTCACTATTCATAGTCAAAATCACTGTTTAAAAATACTTTACACATATAGTTCATAGTTAAAATTACTATGCATAAATACTGTTTATAGTTACTGTTCAAAATCGTTATTCACAATTACTGTTAACAGCGTCTGAATTTTATTTTTGTTTTTCATCTATAAAAGCATATATACACTATATCCCCCCGAATCTGAACTATAAGATTCATTCTTCATCATGAGAGGTTCATTTTAAGATATATAAGCGATATTAAAATTTTTTAATTATATAAAAAATTGATAACATTTTATTTTTAACAGATAGAAAACTTCATCAATTAAACCATGATTCAACATCTAAATGCTCCTAAATCCTTATGATAATATAATATATATGAAATATAACTGTTTAATGGATTAGATTGATAGAAAATTAGACATAACTTACTTACCTCAATGTCTTTCTTTTCTCCTGCCTCTCCTCCCTCCGACACTCCCCTCTCTCTCTCTCTCTCTCTCTCTCTCCCTACTCTTTTTCACTGCCATTCTCGCTGTCGTATAAGCAAAAATCTTTCGCTGGCTAACGACCCGCATTGAATGCCACTACCAACCACCTGCATTCAATGTAGGGTATCACATTATTGGGCCCACTAACACCATTCCTGAGTTGGCCCAAAGGCAGAGCATCCAACTCTAAGAGAAGAAGGCACCATCTCACCCAAAGAAAAGAAGAATCCCCAAAGATAACATTAGTGTATATGATAGGCGGATCTTCTAATGGCATACAAAGAGAAGAAATATAACTAAGCGATTCCCCTTTCTTTCGGAAATATTGAAAAACCAATCTCCAAAGGATTCAAGATGCTATCCTTGGAAGCCTATGATGGAATCATAGATCAAGAAGATTACCTTACCAGATATGATGGACAGATGCTCCAATGCCATAAAATGCTATGTTTTCACACAAACACTCAAAGGGGTAGCATTATCTTGGTATCAAATCCTGGAGCCAGAGTCCATTAACTCTTTCAATGATTTGGAGAAAAGCTTCCGAGGATGCTTCATTGGACAACGAAGGCAGAAAAGGATTGTGGAATCATTGATATCAGTTAATCAAAAAGAGAACAAGTCTCTTCAAGAATATGTTAACAGATTCAACCGTCTCACGTTGGACATTGAGAGATTGGATCACAAGATAGTTGTAACAACACTCCAAAGTGGGATTGCTAATATACATGTGAGGTACTAATTGCATCTATTCCAACCCAAAAATTATTCAAAACTTCTAGATTCCTAAACAAACACATAAACATAGAAGAGATTACCTGAGAAGAAAACCTCAACACTAGAAGGAAACAAAGTTTTTCTCTCCAACAATGTTGAAAAAGGTTTTTTTGAAGGCTAAACTACGGATCCGTTAGGAACAACCTATGTAAAGGATAGGAAAATAACTAATCTCACTCCTCTTGAACAACCCATGTCTACCATCAAATCCAAAGACAAGGACACCTCTCTAATTTGTCCCTAAAAAATAGGAGTGCACTCAACCCCAACAAATACCGCTTGTTTCATAAAGATGTTGGCCACGATACAGAGGATTACTTCATCTTGAAGCGAGAAATTGAGAAACTTATAAAGAGGGAAAAATTGTAGCATTTGAAGCCTATAACTAATGAAAAACAATAGGAAGAAGGAATACCATCCCTAAAAGGCTATAACATAGGAAGAAAGTGACAAAGATGCAACAACTGAAGCTAACTAGCCATAGTTTGGGTAATCAATATTATTACAGGTGATCCCACAATAAGGCGGCAAACATACTTGAAGCAAATCAATGTTGAAGGACAAACTTCTAAGCGAAAAAGAGACAAGGATGACTTTCCAATCATTTTTTTAGAGGTGGACATGCACAACATAACTATTCCTTACAACGATACTGTGATCATATTGCAGTAATATCAAATTTTTAAGTGAAGGGAATTATGGTAAACAGCAGGTCATCCGCAAATATCTTATTTTATCATTACCTTGAAAAGATGAAAATTTGCAAAGGGATATTGAAGCCATAAAAGGACAACTGATAGGCTTCACTAGAGATAGTGTATTCCCAAAAAGAATCACCATACTTCCCTTCACAATTGGAGATGACCCCCAAAAAACTACTACCTCCCTGGATTTCTTGAACATGAAAGTACTGTAAACCTACAATGCCATATTAGGGCATCCTATCCTTAATAAAATGATAGTAGTAGTGTCCACATACCACCTTACCATGAAATTTTTCACTGGAAATGTGATCAACATAGCCGGAGGAAATTAGAAGATGACTCGAGAATGCTATGAAGTCTCCATGAAGGGAAAAATATTGAGAAACATGAAGATTGACACTATGGATACCAAGGATGAGCAATAGATAGTTCGAAATGAGCCAATAAAACCCTTAAATATGGTTTCGTTGTTCCCTAGCATTGCAGTTAAAATAGTTCTTATCGGCTTTGCCCTAGACACCCCACTAAGGCAAGAACTAGTCAACTTATTAAGAAGAAACACCAATGTTTTTGCATGGGGGCCTTTTGATATGCTAGGATTGGATTTCTTAATCATCTCCCACAAGTTAGTGATTGACATGAGCCACAAATCGATAAGATAGAAAAATGGTTATTTTCTAGGAGAAAAAGGAAGCCATTACTGCCAAGGTCTAGAAGCTATTAGAAGTACAATTCATCAAGCCAGTATATTATTCTGAGTGGCTAGCTAAAGTTATCATAGTGAAAAAATCAAATGGAAAGTGGCGAATATGTGTTGACTTCACCTCATTAAATAAGCCTACCTAAAGGATAGCTACCCTCTCCCCAACGTCGATCAGCTAGTGGATTCCATTACAAGACATGGACTGCTCACCTTCACAGATGCATTTTTGGGATATTATAAAATCCAAATATATGAGCCAGATTAAGAGAAGATAGCATTCATCACTGACATTGGGACCTTTTGCTATAAAGTGATGCCATTCAGGTTAAAGAATGCAGGGTCAACCTATTAGAGGATGGTAAACATTATGTTTAACAATCAAGTGGGAAGGAAGGTTATTGAGATTCTTAATATCGCAAAGATCTAGAATAAACATCCCAAACCCTCAGAAATTACAAGATGAAGCTAAATCCTTAAAAAAACCATTTTGGGGTTGCATCAGGAAGGTTATTGGGATTCTTAATATCGCAAAGAGGCATCAAGGCAAATTCAAACTAAATCCAAGTCATCCAAGACATGCGAACACCTAACAATGTCAAAGAGCTCCAATGATTAACAAGGAGACTAGAGGCACTAAATAGATTCTTGTCCAAGTTTACAGAAAGAAGCCATCTATTTTTCAAAGCCCTCTGCAAAAAAGTAATAACAAAGTCGGGTAACCTAAAGTTAGCTCAAAGATACAAAAGGCTTTTGAGGAACTTAAAGCATACCTCAATTCTCTCCTTTATAGTGCTCCTGAGAGAGGAGAAACTCTACATCTTTACCTAGTCTCCTGATTCGAGACAATAGTTGTAATTCTATTTAGAGAACACGGTAAGCATAAAAAACAATTTATTATGTCACCAGGATCCTGAGAGGCGCGGAAGTGAGATATCCCACAATAGAGAAGATCACTTTTGCCTTAGTAATCACTATGAGAAGGTTACGATAATATTTCCAGGGACACCCAATACGAGTATACATTGATCAGCCCCTCAAGTAATTCTTGTAAAAGATGAAGCTATCTAGTTGCTTCGTCAAGTGATATGTTGAGCTTAGTGAAATTGATATCAAATTCCTATCAAGAAGGGTTATAAAAGGGTAGATCATGGTAGATTTCCTTGTGGAATGTACTGGTGAAACAAAAGGATCACTAGGAACACACTGCACCAAACGAAACCACTCCTCTGGCTATGGATTCAAAAACACGAGCAACGCGTCTCATGGATCTGGAAACACTAGTAGGGCTTCTTACTGATTCGGTGACATTGGTTGCACTTTTTGTGGATCCACAGGGCAAAAACTCTACTATGGATCCGCAACTCAAGCCAACACCCCCATGGAGCTTGTATGTGGATTACTCATCAAGTAGAGAAAGATGGGAGTTGGCCTTATCCTGTAGGGTCTAGAAGAAACTCTAATAGAATATGCACTATAATTCAGGTTCCCCACCACTAATAATGAAGCCGAATATGAAGCTCTATTGGCAAGCCATAGAATCGCATAGAAACTAAAAATTTAAAACCTAACTATTTACTACGATTCTCAATTGGAAGTGAAACATCTATCAGGAGAATAAAAAGCCAAGAAGTTAGTAATGATACGATACTTATAAACTACCAGAGCAATGTTGGAATGGATCCACTGCATAAATATTATATAGATAACAAGAGAAAAGAATGAGCAAATATCAACATTACTGTATATGATTTTGATGATAACAAAACTTGTATTAAGGAAAAAAATATGTATGCTTAAATCATTAATAGTCATATGCATAATTTGATAAATAATAATATGAAATGTATGCACAATCATGAATGTTTAATTATGCAAGCATACATCATTTACTTTATGATGTGCTTAAACTTATTGATCATTCATTAATGCATTAATTTGTTGAATCATACTTAGCACCATATAAGCTTTCACATTATATACTTAATATGTTGTACAATATGTTAAAATGTTATATTATATTTGAAAGCTAACAACATAGCAAGTGTAGAAAAGTTCTAAGTACAAGATCACATTCATCTGCGATTAACTACCACAACTATCTGCTATGTTCCAAAAGGGACTAAACTACTGGAGGTCGTGGAAGAAGAAGAAGAAGAAGAAGAAAACAGAAGCTTTGAAGACAAGTAATAAGAGAGGCTGTAGTGTCTAAAAGAAAACTTTCATGGACAGATGCAATGGAAGAAAATAAGGCTTCGAAGATGCGCTACAACGTGCTTGCATTGTCTGTTAAACTCAAAGAGAAACTTTTACAGAAAAATGCAAGACAACAGTAGCTGAAGATGAAGCCATGGTCAAAGAGC
>JAYJMB010007280.1:0-10348 GCA_036873735.1 Pouteria campechiana
GCAAAAGATGAAGTATTAGGTGCAAAAGATGAAGTATTAGGAGAATAAAATATGACATTTTGCATTCTCATCAAGAATTGAAGAGCGAGCCTTAGTATAGGCCGCTGTGTCCATCGGTTCTATAAAATGGAACCGAAGGTCAAGCCTTAGTAAAGGTCACCGCATCCACAGGTTCCGTAGAACGAAACTGAAGGGCGAGCCTTAGTAAAGGCCACCGCATCCACAGGTTCTGCAGAACGGAGCCAAAGGGCGAGTCTCAGTAAAGGCTGCTGTATCCATCGATTTCTCCAAACAAAACCGAAGGGCGAGGCTCAGTATAGGTCGCCGCATTTACAGATTTTGCAGAACGGAACCAAAGGGCGAGCCTCAGTAAAAACCGCTGCATCCATTGGTTCCGCAGAACGGAACTGAAGGGCGAGTCTTAGTAAAAGCCGCTGTATCCACCGGTTCCGCAGAACGGAACTGAAGGGTGAGTCTTAGTAAAGACTGCCACATCCGCCGGTTCCACAGAACAGAATTGAAGGATGCACTCGAAGTGGGTCCGTCAAGTTCTGGCTCTCAGGAGAGAGCCAAAGGATGCACTCCCATGAGAGAACCGTTGAATTTACTACCCCCAGGAGAGAGCCAAAGTATGCGCTTCCCAGAGAGAGCCATCAAGTTCTGGCTCCTAGGAGAGAGTTGAAGTACGTGCTCCCAAGAGAGAGTTGTCAAGTTTTGGCTCCTAGAAGAGAGACGGAGGACACGCTCAACGAAGAGGGCCGAAGTAAGCACTCCCAAGAGAGAGCTATCAAGTTTTGAAAAGCTGTGCATTGCATCATTTACTACACCTATCGCATATCGGGAGCGCCATTAAGACAGAAATATGTGGAAGCGTTGAAGCATGCACCTAGGATAAAATAAATGAGAAGACAAGTTTTACCATGTCTCCTTGAGGGGGGACTGGTGTTAGGGAACTCTAACACAGATACCTAATTCATCGGGCTGCGCTTTGCCACATAGGATCCCTATTTAAAAGGGACTTCTATTTCTTAACTTTGTGCAATCTAATATTCATGGGACTGTCAGTAGTTATCTCTATGGAGCCCATTTTCTAGGAGGATTGGAAATCCTCTTTATGTACAGATTGCATATGCATCCCGACTATGCACCCATGCTCATCTATAAATACACTCAGGTATGTACCTCCACGCCAGAAGCTCTCTAGGCTCTCTCTCTATTATTCACACCCCCTATTAAGGTCCCTATCTGACTTGAGCGTGTGAGTACCTCCGCTGGGACCACCCCCGATGCCCTTTGATGTTTTCTCTATCTTGTAGGATTCTAGGTGGGATCTTCTGAAGAGCCAGATCAGCATTCCATTTGGGGACAACCCGAACAATGAGATATAACTTTTATTCTGAATAATGTTTCTAAATAATCCTCTATCTATGCCAAAAATTGGATATAAGTAACACCTATTTCATATATTGCTTTATGCTCTCATGCACTTATGCTCAAAACACAAATTTTCTTCAAAATTTTCTTCCCACATAAATATAATCAATATGGGTGTATTAAAATAAGTAATTTATCCTCTCAATTTAAATTATGGTTTAATCCAATTGCCTTGATTGTTGAATGTGTTTAATGGAATTGGGTATACATGCAATGTGTAACTATGTATGTGTAAATTGATGTGATATGATATATATGTATGTTGCTTAGGGAATGTGGTGATGGAAGGTCTGATATGGTGAAGTGTTGGTGTTGTGATTGAGAATAATAAAAGTATGTATTTCTATGTGTTTGCTTTGGATGCTTTCCATTTGTCTATTTGTAGAATTGAACTATTTTTTTGATATCATATTATATGCCATACCATCATGAGTCATAAATAATGATGGCTATGATTGAATAATGTGAACTGTAATGACATTCTATAAGATGTTAGAAGTGTGGGCTTCCATTGATATGTGATGCTTATGCCTAGATGGCAGAGACATACTAGAGCAGAAGCATATAGTCAAGTCTTAGGGGCGGAGGCATATAGCCAAGTTCCGAGGGCGGAGGCGTATAGTCTAGTCCACACATCCAAATAGACTCCACGAGATGCTTCTTTTCCATGTTAGGGGAGTGGTTAAAAATAACGCTAGACACTTTTCGAATGTCACTATGCCTTGGTGGTGGCATAGTTATATTGAGTAGTGATGCGCCTTGGCAGCACATAGGTTTGAGTATTGATGCACCTTACCAGCATAGAGACCTGAGCATTGATGCGCCTTGACAGTGCAATGGCTTAGAATTGGCCTAGGGCTTGTTTGCGATGCCTAGATAGCCTGGTATGACCTAAAAATCATACGGGGTAATGGCTGAGATGGCCTAGGGCTTGGTAAGGAAGCCTGGATAGCTCAGATGTGATGTGGAGGCTTGGATTGGCCTAGTGACCTAATATCTAGGGTGGAGGCCTAGATGGCCTGATATTGAGATGCCTGGTTGGCGTGGTGACTTGAAGGGCTTGGATTGATAATGATTGGCCCTAGATTATTATAATTTTGAATAATAATTCTTCAACTTCTCTGAAGGTTTGAAGGCTCTCCCTGAAACTTTGGCATTAAAGTTTTGAAACTTCCTATGTCCCTTGAAGTTTGAATTCTTTTTCTTTTGAATCAGCTTTTGAAATGTATCATGCAACTTCTGGAATCTCCACATCTTATGCAAATGCACTTCTAAACTTTGGAATGCTTCTTCTAAAACTTCTTCTTCATTATTCTGAAATTTCCTTTAAATTTAGAATGCTTCCTTCGAAACTTCCTGAGGTAACTCTAGAACTTCTGAAGCTATCTCTGAAGCCTCTAAATGTCACTCTAATATTTCCACAATTTTTGAAAGTCCCTTCTAAATTTAGAATCTTAGCAACTTATTATTAGCTTAACTCAAGTCATTAATCAAGTTTTGTTGTCATCAAAACTATACACCTAAACTCAACAATCTTCCCATTTTTTAGAATGACAAAACTTGATGACTTGTGATAGTAAAAATCATGGTAATGAACTATATGCAAACTCCTCCTATCTATCTTATTTAATGACCCTTAGGAGTTTGTTACATTTATGCTCATATGCTAAGACATGAAAAACAAATCATGACAATTGACACTACTTTTCTCCCTTTTGTATTATTCTTACTAAAATTGAAAAACAAGTCATGACGACTCTCTTCTCCCTCTTTTTATCATAATAAAAAAGAACCTAGGATATGGGAGTGAGGAATTCAGTTGTGAAAAGGAAGTACTCCCCCTAAGGTCCATAATAGAAATTTTTATTTTTCATTTTCAAATCAAAGACTTTTAGCTTATATTCTTCTTCTTCTTCTTCTTCTTCTTCTTCTTCTTCTTCTTCTTCTTCTTCTTTAATAAACTTCTATTCTTCCTTTATGAGAGAGCTTATCAATTCTTCATTTTCCTCCTCTCACTATATGATATTTCACTTCCAATACCATTTTTATTTCATCACCAAAGCATATCACATAAACACTTTTATAAATATCATAGTCATCAATGATAAGAATAATTTACCAAGTTGAAACAATTCATGACATGAATATAACCTTAAAATTCACTAAAATTTAAAATGTTATCTTAATTATTTCAATTATGAGATTTCAAGCCATAATGATAGTTATAGAAGGTCTGGCTAGGAATGGAATACCTATTCAAGATCTTAAACTGTTAAGTTTCCCAAACAAACTCGAAATATGCTTAGGGACTACACTTTTGCTTCATGACAAGATTATCACATACAAAATCTGAACTAACTATCAATCTAATAAACTCATGACAACAATTTAGGATTAGGTATGTAAATGTCAAAATGCCAAACCATGTAAGCACATAACTTCAGTTCAAAAATATCAAATCAAGTATATAAACATCAAAAAATTTCTCCCCCTTTATTTTTCAATTGCAACTACTTAATTTTCTTTGTTATTTCTTCTATATCAATGGTTGTAAATTCTGAGTGCGCCATGTATAATAATTTTGAAGTATTCCTGCAATCACAAACATGTTTCTTTTTGCCCCTTTTGATACCCAGTCATTGGGTCAAATTTTGTTAGTAAGATGGTGTGTGTTGAAGGATTGTGCAATCTTTTGGTCTCCATTTCAATATAGCACTTTTTCTTGGCATTTCGTTTGCCAAAAAATTGTATACTTCGAGTCCTAATTTGTTTGCAAAAATGGCATCTATGATAGGTTCTATTTGGTGCTTGATTTGCGCTAGTCAAATATGACTTTTGCTTTCTTATCCATGAGTGCCCATTGTATTTTCCATGTTAAGGGTAGTTTCCTTTCTTATTTGTGATTATTATTCCCTTAGTCCATCCCATGAATTTATTAGGCTCATGTGGTTTTTCTCCATTTAATTACTCACATCCAAGTCCTCGTTTACTTTTCTATCTTGCCATAGGTAGGAACTTGGTGATAGATTCTCCTGGGTTGGAGAATTTATTTTGCATGCCATTTGGAACTTCTATCTCTTTCTTTAGATCAATAACTTATTTTTACAGAGATAGAATCCTCTTAGCCATCTTAACATTCACTTTGACTATTGCACCAAATTATCTCTTCTTTTGACTAAATCGGTGACCCAGTATTTCAAATTCACTGAAGAGACAGTCATATTATTGTGATAGCTCATCAAGCTCATTGCATTTACTATATTGATAGTCAAATTATAATTCTTTACAAGTGCATGAGTGTATAGCTATACAGTGTACTTAGTAAGGGTCAATTCCATAGAGAATTGTCAAAATGATTCAATTATGTCTAGTTACTAAAATTAAGTTATGTTAAATCAATAAGATAAATCATGGACTAAGTAAATAAAAGTGCAATGTAAGATAAATAGAAAATAATGGCTTGAGTAATGTAAAATAGTATTCAGGTTATAAGAGTTAGGGGATCTGACTTCACCACTCAATGGTATTTAGTGTTGTCGAGATGTTGGTATCAATTCAGCATCTTGGGCTCATTCTATCCACTGTATGATTATTATCGTTAGACATTCAGGTTTAAATCAAGTATTTTCTCCCATTTCAATTACCTATGGCATGTAGTGTAATTGAGATTGGAAACTCATGAAGATCTAAATTCTATTTGAACAATCGATTGATGAAAATAAGAGAGAAAAGAAAATACAAAATTAATGGGAATTGATAAGAATGTGTATTCAGACAAGTAGAGAATTAACGATTAAGACATCTAGGGTTTCTGAGTTCACTGGATTAATCCTATTCAATTTCACCCAATTTGATCAATCAATGTTTATTCCTATGTTGATAACAAAAATTTCATTTTTAATTATTAATTTTTCTCAAGCAATAACAATCTATCTCTATTAACAAATTTCCTACATCTTTGTGAAAATTCTAAAAACTAATCAAGATTTATTAAGAGCAAGATACTCATGGTGTTACACAAGCCTCTTGGACATCTATATCTCAAGACAATCTTATGATATTCTAATTCAATTATCACTTCTCAACCTTACATTTAATCACAAATCATGTAGAAAGGGAGCAAACACTTTCACAAGCATTTAAACTAAGATTAAACACTCAACATAGATAATGAATAAACATCAAATTGAATTAAACTAAATATTCATAATTCGGCTACATCATTGCCCTAGAACAAAATGTTTAGCTCATAATGAAACTAGAAGAAATCTTAAACATGATTGAGAAAAGAAAAAGAATTGAAAAAGAACTAAGATAGATAAGAGAATGAATCTGTCTCTAGGTAGCACTCCCTTCTCTTCATAGCAATCCCTCTTCCAAGTCTTCTCTTTGCCTCAAAAATCTTCTTTCCCTTGCTAGCTCATGTTCTCCCCTTCCAATATTGCGGACTTGTACTCCCTCCTTAAAAAAATTACGCAAGTCCTTTTTCATCTCCCTTGAATTGCTGCTATCATATTCCAAAAAATTTGCGTAAGAAAAAAATCCTAAAAATTTGTGCAGTATTTATAATCTATTTTTTTGCAAACAATTTCCACTCAATTCTCATCCCAATCCATGCCCAAAAATCTGCCTTAATTAGAAAATCAATAATTCATAGAAATTTGTCTCCCCATTGAATTTTTGTGCAAACTGGAAATTACACACTCTATTTGAATTGCACAAAGACCACCATCTGATTTGTGCACATAACCACCTATTGATTAAATCTTGAATTTTCATAGGAATATTGCAATTGAACTTGTTGTGCATGAAATTACAATAATTTACCAATAGGAATTTCATGAAATTTGCATGTGAAACTCCATTAAATAGTTTCCAGAAATCTGATTTGTGCATGATTGATTTCAAAATCTATTTTTATGCAGATTCTTCTCATTCAATTTCTGCATAAACTTCTTCATGTAATTGCCACAAGCTGCTAATTAGGGTTTTGCAATTAAAGTGATGTGATCTTCATCTCTAAGAAATTGATCTTAACCATCCATCCAAAAAATCTGTCCACTAGCTACCCACTTGGTAATCAGTTGTCTAATCCTACTTTATCATCTTGATTAATGCTTAATCAAGGCATAAGATGAATTCTCCCATAATGGCAAAATAGCATGTTTTGGCCCAAATTGACCTCAATTCCACCAAATTAACTTGTAACACAAATAAATCCATTATTTATAATACTTAATTGATGTGGTTAAAAATCAATTAAGGATAAAAATATGTAAATTTTGGTATCTAAAATATGGCAATTTATGAGCTTATTAGGATGGCCAGTGATAAGGATCCTCGTGATGTAGGCTTATATCTATCTCTTAGCAATGAAAGCTCTTCTTTCCTATCCACAATTGGCTTGACTGAATCTTTTGGATGTTCCAGTTCATTTGGTGCTAGCTCATAATGCTATGCTTCTGAGTAAAATACCCATAATATTATGAATGGATGTATAACGGCCAATATATGTCTCACGATGCTGTTTTGATAGAACTTGAAGCATTGGTGCACCATGGATGCCACAACTTGATAGCGATGCAACCATGGCCTTCCAAGCACTAAGTTATAGGATGTTGGTACATTAATGGTGTGGCAATTGACCTTTGTGAGGAACCCTTAAATATCGAGGCTCAAGGTGATAGTTTCCATAGTCCTTTGCCTTTCTTAATTGAAGCTTTAGATCACAATGGCGGTGCTTTTGAGTACAAGCGAGCACATTCTGATCTGCTTCAACAACTTAAGAGGGATACTATTCATTACAAACCCCCGGATTAAGCATTATGGTTAATCCTTTCTCCCAATAGGTCGCCACTGAGAAATAGTGGATGATTATGCTCTGAGTTTTCAAGAAATAAATCATCATCTATAAATGTGACCATTTGATTACATTCAAATTTTGTAGTAACCTCTACAAGGTATAAGTCTTTTATAGATTCATCTAACAATGCATTGATGAGCACTTGCTAGGACTCCTTTTAGAGTCGGAGTGCATCATATATGCTTAACTTTGCAGGAATTCTACACAAGTGAGCAACAATGTCATACTCTGGCTTATTGTAAGGCCTTGGAAATTTCAAAAATATAACTTTTCACTATTGCAAAGTTTCGGCAATTTTTATAGTGCAGCATACTGTAAAATTGAATTTTTGAGGAATTTTATTATCAAAAAATTATATAAATGGATGAAATATCTATATTAATGTGAGGATGATGAGGATAAATGTTAATTAATAATTAATAGGTGAAGAAAAATTAAAAAATCACATGTAGAAAGCTAAAAAATTGAGTTACTAGTAATTTTTAAAAATTTTTAATTTAATCACATTTAATTGAAAAATAAATTATAAAATTACGAAAATAATAGTTGGAAAATTGATTTGGGTATTGATATATCAAATGGATGACTCAAATGTATAAAAAATGATAATTTGATGGCATTTTGAAAATTCAAGAGAGCGAATGTGCATAAAAGTGGGTGGAGCATAGACTACCAAAATATAAAAACAATATAAAAGTTATATTTTTGTAATGCCTATCCCATTTCCATCATTTCCATCTAGCCAACATAAACCCTTCTCCCCATCATCCCAATCTTCCATTTTAGACAATTTTCCTTCAAGTAATCCATAACAAATTTTTATTCAAGTAATTAGTGGGCCATAGGATGTATTTTTTCTTGAGATCAAGAAATGGTGGTCACCCAAACTGAAGTATTGCTGATTACTGGAACCCACCAAAGGAATTTGAAGATTAAGGTAAGTGCTTAATCTACTTTAAATGGTGATGATGTTTACGAAAGAATATTATGCAAAAGTTGATTTATCTTCAAGGAATTTCAAACCCTAATTCAAGGGAGTTTGCTAAAAATTTTAATTGAGAATTAAGGCTTTGTTAGAGGATAGAAATTTAGGTGTGAGGGCTGTGCAAATTGCTTGATTAATTGAGGTAAGCATGTAGTTGTTTTAAGTTGTTTTAAGTTCAATTTGATTTCTTTGAATGATTACAATTGGGGCACTTGTAATCTGAAATTTTTGTATATGAGTTACATGATTTTAAATATGCATTCTCTGCCCCATGCAACCATAATTAATGTATTGTATTAGCATGAATTAAATTGCATTGAAAACAACAGTGCACTGATAGAACACCTTACCAAGTACTCCTTTTGAGGTTGATTAACAACCAATTCAGTGATGTTATTTTGATAACATAAAAATATTAGGTTATAATAGATATAACAAAATACTATCATATTAAATTTCATGAACAAATTCTACTGTTTGACCCCTCAAAAAATATGAACATTAAATATCCTGAAAATGAGACGCTGATAGCGTCCCGCCCTTTTGAAAATTTGCTTTATTTTTAGTCTTCTCATTTTGAATTAATTTAAGATGAAATTTTTACCAAAATTTGATTATATTATGAGAAATGGACGTAAAAATTTTGAGGGGAAAAAGAAATGTATAATTTTATCTAACATTTTTTCTTTATATGTTCATATTTTAATTTTAAATTGATCAACAAAATTTGGATAGAAAATTTTTCATATTATTGGGAATCTACCAAAATATTTTTAGCTTAATTATATATTTATAAAATAGTAAATAAGAATTTTATTTTATAAATTATGTACATGTATTCTATGCCCCTAGGAGTACTAGTAAAATTTAGTTTTGGTGGCTGTGGAGCCAACTTGTGTCTGCCTTATGGCAAAGAGTGGCCTAGTTCGCTAGTGGATGTGTGCAGCCGGCGTGGCTGGGCATTATTATTGGCTTGGATGACCTAGTTGCCATGATTGGCCTGAGTAGTTTGTGTAGGCGTGTTTAGGGAAAACTGGTACTCTTGTGAGGTGATGAGGGCAGGGTGCCACTGGATATAGGAATATGGCTGTGCGGGCCTAGCAAGCTTCTAGCCGGGAGTGTCAGGATGGACCTGACACATTGAAGAGTAAAAGGGTAGTGTTATGGTTTGTGTGCCTTCGAGGAGGAGTGTGTGGATGATGATGGGGTAGATATAAGTATAAGAGGTAATCATGGATTGGTAGATACAGAAGGGCAGTATTACGTATCGGTATTCAAGCCAATATTGATCGATTAACTATGTATATGATATCATTATGAGTATATGTATGAAATAATTAAGGAGATGTTAACATTAAAATCTTAATCAACCTGACCACTGACTAACTTTGACATCCTGGATATGGCATGACATATTTTCTCTGTTTGTATCTTTATTTATTACTCTATTTGTCGTTGTTTATTACATTATTTGTAGTAATATTTTTCCGCTTACCTGCTTACTGAGTTTGCCCAGACTCACCCTTTCATTTAAATTTTAGTTGATAGGTCAGAGGACGGAGCCCAACAAGGTGTGGGTCTCGCGACGGGGCTAGGTCGTGACACTAGTAGAGGCTTTACTCCCTTTAATGATATATGATTATGTATATTGTTAAATGGATTTTGGATGTATATTAGACATGTATCATTACTTAGTTTTACATCATTTCATTTTATGGCATGGGTGTATATGATTTGATAGCTAGGGTACAGTGTACCCTAATCTTGGTCTATGGGTGTTGTGGTGATGTGTGTTTTGGAGGCGGTAGTTATATAATTTGTGTAGAAAATAGTAGGGCTTGGAGGTGGCCATATTATATTTGCATATTTAAGGGTATTTCTTATATAATTATTATGCTTTAGCATGTTGTATACAGGATAATGGTGGTAAATCAGGGGAGACTTTGTCAAAATTTTCTTTAAATTTACCACTAGTAATTGATGAGAATGGAAAATGTCATATTTTATTCTCCTAATACTTCATCTTTTGCACCTATTTGATTCCTAAATATACTCATTATTCTCAT
>JAYJMB010007281.1:0-52893 GCA_036873735.1 Pouteria campechiana
AACACACTTTGATACATTCTCAACCTCATCATCATGTTTATATCAATAATCTACTCAATTTCATAACTTTTTCATAACAATTTTCTCAAAACTTTAATTATACAACCTGTCGACCCGGCAAAATTAGCAAAACTTTACAATAACAAAAATTTACATTTGTAAAATTTTCTAGGGCCTTACAACATCTCCTTTCTCTGAATTTGGTTCAGTCCTCCTCCTCTTGTTCCACTAGATGAGCATGCTTAAGGATATCTTCATATCTATTTAGCACAAGTGTGGCTAACGTCTCTCGAATATCCAATCTCAGTCCTTGAAATTTCTGGGCTTCTCCAATGAATTCAATTGGGCCCATGGCACAAATCGTGCCAAAGACCTAAACTATCTATCATACTCTTCTATAGTTTCCTTGCCTTGTAATAGTGTCAAAAATTCAGTAGCCTGCCTAGCCTTCTCATTTAGTGGTACATTTCTGTGGAGCAATCTCTCTCTAAAGTCAGTCCATGTCATCCCTACCCCATTGTTAAGAACCATCAATTTTACAGTATGCCACCACTGCTCTACCTCACCTTCCAACTGATAGACCTCATTTAATACCTTATGTTCTTTAGAGCATTCCATATATGCAAATGCCTTTTCCATACCAGAGAGCCATTCATTTACCACACAGTAGTCCCTTTGCCCCTTGAAAATTGGAGGCTTCATATTTTGTAATGCTTTCATGTTTAGACCTATCCCTGGCTACGTTTGGGATGTCTACCCTATATCTAGTTCTACATTTACTGGCCTTGCATGTTGCCCCACTATCTGTTGAGGCTCCTCTATGTGCATATTCTTCCTAAGATTTAATAACTATAACAATTGTAAATTATTAAACTCTAGTTGCTTTGTAAATTAGAGGGATCAAATGATTACATATCTGATATATCATCTAACAATAGATTGCAATAAATAATGAATTAGTAGGCCTCTTAGCAATTAAGCATAACAATCATAATCATAAACAAAGAAGAACATTCAACACTCAACATATAAATTGAATAATTAAAATAAATTAGATCTCATAGTATGTTGATTCTGAGGATTTTATCTTCTTAAACCAAGAATAAAAGTTTAGCCATGCAGGGCCATGAAATCACAAAGAAAATAAACTAGAAAAGAGAGAAGAGAGAAGATTTTCTATTGAAAGCTGCCAAGAAGTCCTCTTGAAACTCTAGCAAAAAAACCCTCAAAAACCCTAGGAAATTGTTATTTATACAGAGTTAAAAATATGCAAAGTAGCAATTTTTGCAACTTTGGAATAGTGAGAATGGATTTGGACACTTTCGGCACCACCTTGCTATCACGTGGGGTGGTGGTGTGAAGTGGGTAGGCAGCAATAATGCCAGATGGGCACCGGCGGCACCGATCTGCTACCTTCGACTGCTTTGCTCCTTGTTACTTCTTCTCTACACTTCATCCTAACTTTGGCATTATTCTTCTATTTGCCCTTGATGTAGTCCTTATCTCTCCAAACTCCAAACATGAAAGTTATAAATTTTTTTCTTGTGTCTCCAAAACTTTATAATCATCTCAATCAAAGGTCCAATGAGAGATTTATGCACAAAATACGGAGTGATGCTAAAGTTGTCAAAAATCCTTCAATTGACTTCTTTTTGCACTTAACCACTCCAATTGTCTCCTAAATTAGAATATAACAATAATGTGTATATAGGAGTCAAATAAGTGTAAAACGCTAAGTATTAAGGAATAAAACAAGACATTTTACATTCTCATCAACAAGTATTTCTCAAAAAGCATAGGGCAAGGTTTCTCAAAATTTGAATGCAGAAGTAAATGATCTTCCCAAAAGTGGTTGTGAGCCTTCAAAGAAAGTCGAGGAAGGTTTGAATGCAAGGCTCTTGACTCTTGAAGGATTGCAGAAGGTTTAGCTCAAATCAGTAAATGCTCTCAAAAGGATTTTGAATGATTTTCTCGATACTTGGTTGCTTCCTCCTACTCCAATAATGCTTCATTTATAGCTGCTTTGAATTTCAGTCTTTGGTGGTAGGTGAGCTCTATTAATGATAGAAGACTGTTCTGATTAGTGCATTTGAATTTTCACGCTTCTACTTAATCCCCATCTGTTGAAATCCCTACAACACCAACATTGGAGAAGATGATTTTTGGTTTCTTAATAAGCTTTGATCGAGGTATCGCTACAATAGCTGACCCTTTCACTAATATGAAAGAGTGTTATTAATGCTAAGAGAAGACAAACAATTTGTCTTGAGCATTGCTCATCTTTTACTTATGACAGATGAAGTATCTGTCTAGCTATTCATAAGATAAAGTTTCTTTGTTATCTAGTTTGTCTTTTGTAAGTAGCAGACAAATCATCCTTTCTAGGGCAAGCGGATGGATTATCCTTTCCAATGCTTTATCTTATGGTTTGTTTGCTGAACTATAGAAGCACAAATGTCTTATTTCTTCAGCTTCATTTCTTGAGTTGTCTGTTATAAGTAACAGATACGGTGTTAGAGCACAAACAAATTTCCTTCATTGCTTCAACAGATGGTTTGTCTAATATAAGTGACCAACTAAGCTTTAAGGTATAGATGAATTTTCTTCACAACTTCATTTGTTAGGTTATTTGTTGAGTTTAGCTTTGAATAGATAAAACTTCGTTGCTCCACTAGATGAACTTTTTACTCTGCCATTAAATCCTTATTTCTCCACTTCGTCTATTAATAGCAGACGATTGTTGGCTCGCTTATGATAGACAAAGTCTTTGCTCTGCCATACGATCCTTACTTCTCCACTTTGTCTATTGACAACAGATGATCATTGGCTCACTTATGATAGACGAAGTCCATATAATCCTTTCATTGCTCTGGTGGAAGATCTTCACTTCTTTGCCTTTGTCTGTTCTCATCAGATGACCATTGGTTTAACTATGGCTTGCTTATGTTGAATGAAGTCTGTTGTATGCATACTGCTTTGCATCCGTTAGATGTAATCTATGTAATCTTACACTTTGACAGACAAATGGAAAGAGATGAATCCTTCATGCTTTGTCTATAACGATACTTTGTCTTTTGCTTCTTTACTCACCCAAGCCTTGATGCCATGAAATTGTCTTCTATGCTCATTTTTCTCAAGACCTACAACTTGATTTTGCATACTAAAATTTTGGCAACAACCATTAGTACATAATCTTTAATTATGTTTTGTTTGTCATCAAAACCATGCATCTATATCAACATTCTTCCCCTTTTTGATGATGATGAAACTTGATTAAAAATTATCTTATAAAAGATAATATCCCCCTGAATGTACGCAGTTTAAAAATTGTTGCTAGGTTTAATCATTCCTCAAGTTGCCATCTTCTGATGTTTCCCTTTTCTTATTCTATATATATTCTTCCCTTGATTATTTAGAATGGATTCTCCCCCTGTTTAGTTAATGACTATGCATATTTATATTTTTTTTGGATAATTTGTATAGTCTTTCTCCCCCTTTTTGTCAGAAGCAAAAGGAAATATCCACTCACAGTGAGTATAGGCCAAACATAAAGAGATAAACACAAATATGCTATTTAATTTCATTTCAGTACAAGCAACAATACAAAGCATGTTGGCCTAGAAACAAACATTTTAAGTTTAGGGAGATGGAGCAAGAGTTTGTTGTGGACCTGAAGAGTGCGTCCACAAGGTGGGGGGATTGCATCCAAAACTTGGAGAGATTTCTTCAAGTGTGAGAAACCAAAGTTTTGGATGGTGGATGGGAAAATGAGGGGTTGAAGATGGATATAATATACTTGATTGTTCCATTCCCCTCCTCTTCAAACCCCAAAAATGATGGTAATATAGGAAACAAGGCTATCTGGCAATGATGAGATTGAACATGAAAGTTTGCAAAGCTAGAGTTTGAAGAGAAATGCTTCTGCATGATTGTTATAGATAAAAGCATTATCATCCCTACATGGTAGCAACTGAAGAAACAAAGGTCAATTCTACACTCCCCACCATGCGCTTGAATTCTGGCTGTGATTCCTTCCAAAGTGTTCTTCTCTGAAGAGTTTTATCTTTGTGGAGCAAAGAAGGATTGCTATTTAGGGGTTAAAATATATTGAATGTGGGGGCTATATGAGTTAGTTGATATGATCTTTTTGGGAAGAGAGAATAACTCATGCTAAAAATAAAGTTGGATGTGATAATGATAGTCGTAAGTTAATTCAAGCAAGAAAATGATGTGTACTCGACCTCAGAAATCAAAATTCAAATGAAGTGTGAATAGAGCACTATATATGGAAAACTTACTTCGATTGAAATGAAGTCTGGTCTCAAAAAAGCATATTCATCATTGCAATTTCAAGCACAGAAACATTAGAGATTTCATTTTTGGATCATCACATTTGTCATGCCTAATTCTCCTCTAATGCTATAGAAGGTGTCTAATGGTAGTGGCTTATTGAAAATATCAGCAAGTTGGGCATTTGCGAGCATATATTCTAGAGATATATCATGCTTATCTACATGATCTCTAATAAAGTGGTGCCTAATTTCTATATGCTTAGTTCTTGAATGAAAAACAGGGCTCTTTGTCAAGCATATGACACTAGTATTATCACATTTAATTGGTATGTCTTTATGGCTTAATCCATATTCGAGAAGTTATTATTTCATCCATAGCACTTAAGTGCAATAACTTCTAGCTACTATATATTCAGCTTCTGCTCTAGAGAGAGCAAGACTAGTTTATTTCCTAGAATATTTCCTAGAAATTGACAAGTTCCACTAATACTTCTTTTATTAACATTATATCTTTCCAAGTCAGCATCTAAATATCCAATGGGTTCAAAACCAGTTCCCTTGGGATAATTGAGTCCTAGATTTGTTGTGTCAACGAGATACTTAAAAATTTATTTTACTACAGTGAGACTCCCTAGGACTAGACTAAAATCTAGTACATAAGCATACACTAAACTAAATATTTGGTCTAGATACACTAAGGTAAAGAAGAGATCTAATCATACTTCTATATTGCTTTTGATCTATATGTTTACCCATTTCATCTTTGTTTAGCCTTATTGAAGTACTCATAGGAGTGCTTACTACCTTAATATCTTCCATTTTGAATTTCTTTAGCATTTCTCTAGCATATTTGGATTGACAAATGTAGTTTCCATCATCTATTTGCTTGATTTGCAATCCAAGGAAGTAATTCAATTCTCCCATCATACTCATTTGAAATTCAGCCAACATGATCTTTGAGAAATCTTGACAGAGTTTTTCATCAATAGCTCCAAATATAATTTCATCCATATAAATTTGAACTATCAAGATATATTTGTTAATATTTTTGATAAATAACCTAAATTTATGATCATTTAAGAATTTGTTTAACCTTTCATACAAAGCTCTTGGAGCTTATCTCAAACCATAAAATGCTTTGGTGAGCTTATAGACATGATTGGGTTGATCATCATTTTCAAAACTAGGTTGTTCTAGATGCACTTCTTTACTTCAATATATATTTAGAAATGCACTCTTTGCATCGATCTGAAATAACTTAAAGTTCTTATAGGATGCAAAAGTGAGTAGCATTCTAATGGCTTCTAATATAGCTACAAGGGCATATGATTCTTCAAAGTCAATTCCTTTTTCTTGGGAGTACCCCTTAGATACTTATCATACCCTATTTCTTACAACTAACCCACTCTCATTTAGTTTATTTCAGAATACTCATTTAGTTCTAATTACATCAATATTCTCTATTTTTGGAACTAATTCTCATACTTTGTTCCTTTCAAACAAGTTAAGCTCTTCTTACATTGCTGCAGTCCAATTTTCATCATTTAAGGCTTGATCAATGTTAGTTGGTTCAATTGTAGAGATGAAGGCATAATGACTATAGACATTTTGTATAGACCTTCTTATTTTGACACCACTTAAGTCAATAGAAGGTTGATAGGGAACATTGCTATCCTTACCTCTTCTTCATTTTCTAAACTTTGTATGCCTTCACAGTTTGTGTCATCCTCTTGATCCTTCAATTTGAGCTTCTTCATATTTGTTGCAGCTTCATTTGCATCACTATCACACTCCTTTCTAGGGGTTATATTTGCTTCATCAAATTTAACATGTATGAACTCTTCTATAACCTACACTTTCTTAATGTAAACTCTAAAAGCTCTACTATTGGAAGAGTTACCAAGAAAGTTAGCTTCATCGCTTTTTGGATCAAACTTTCCAAGGTTATCTTTTCCATTGTTCAGCACTTAGCATGAGCATCCAAAGGAATGAAAATAAGAGATGTTTGGTTTCCTTCCCTTTCAAAGTTCATATGGGGTTTTCTTTAAGATTGCTCTTATGGTAACCCTATTCAGCACATGGTAACCTGTACTAACTATTTCTCCCCAGAATCTTTTGGATAATTTACTTTCATTCTATATGGTTCTTGCTATTTCCTAAATTGTTCAATTCGTTCTTTCCACAATTCCATTTTGTTGAGGAGTTTTGGGGATTGAGAAACTATGGTGAATTTTTTTTTCATCACAAAAATCAATGAATTTCCTATTCTCAAATTCACTACCATGATCACTGCAGATGGATAAAATCGACATTTGTTTCTCATTTTTAACTAGCTTTGAAAATGTATAAAATATTGAAAATGCTTCATCTTTGCTAGTCAATAGAATCACCTATGTAAATCTAGAGTAGTCAATCCACTATCACATATACACATCTTTTCCCTCCAAGGGTGACAATTCTAATGGCCCAAATAGATCCATACGCAATGGTTCTAGGGGTCTAGATGTAGATACTTCATTTTTAGTATGGAAGGATACTTTGGTCTGTTTTGACAATTGACAGGATTTTCATATTTGATTTTTGTCATACTTCAATTTTGGTAGACTAATAACAAAATCCTTTTTCCACAAAGATTTGATGTTTAACATATTGATGTTCCATCCTTTTATGTCATACCCATGGATCATCTTTGACTGCAATTAACCATTTACCAACAATATCATCTAGCTGTACTAGATAAATATTTTTATTCCATTTTCCGCTGAACAATAGATCATTGTCTATACTGAGTACATTACATGCAGATGGTTCAAACACAACTTTGTGACCCTTGTCACATAGTTAACTGATACTTAGTAGATTGTGCTTATCCTTCTACATATAATACATCTTCTATACATGCATTGAGTAAAATGTAAATTTTACCTATTCATTTGATAAGATCTTTGTCATTATTGCCGAATGCAACTATTCCTCCATTCATTTATTTTAATTCTTTGAACAACTTCTTATTCCCAGTCATATGTCTCAAGCAGCCACTATCCATGAACCATGCATTACCAGACATAGTTTTGAGACTTACCTGCATTTAAAGTAAATTTTCCTCTTACCTTTTTGGTACCCAAGTATTGGGTCCAATGGTGTTAATGAAATTATGTGTGGTAGAAGTTTGTGCATATTCCTTGCCTTTCCATTTAATCTTTGCACCTTTTTCTTGCTTCATTTTAGCATAACAATCATACACTTTATGTCCAATTTATTTATAGAAATAGCAAGTATTTGGAACTTTGCTAGGTGCATTAGATTCCACTGGTTTCTTTATCTAGGGGTAACCCATGAACCTTCTAATGTTTCGGTAGTTTTCGCTTTCTTTTGTGAGGTTCATTCCCTTGGACCATCCAGTAAATTTTTGTAAGTTTTCATCATCTAACTGTTCATAGCCAAGTCCCTTTTTGCTGGTTTGACTAATCATTCTATGACCTTAGTCACAGATTCTCTTAGATTGGAGAATTTACTCAACATGTTGTTTGATATTTCTATCTCATTCTTCATATCTTCAACCTCCTTTTGTAGAGATAGATTTCTTTTTGCCAGAATAGAATTTACTTTGACAATTACATCAAAGCATCTTTTCTTTTGAGTAAGCTTCTAGCCAAGTGATTCAAACTCACTGAAAAGAGAGTTGTATAATTATTGTAACTCATTAAATCTTTTAAATTTGACACAATTGCTATTTTAGCTTTAAGCATCCGAACTATAGGAATAGTAAGAGTTTACCTCTATCTCCAACTCCATTGTGCATTACTCCGTGATGGTGATTTGATCTATTGATTCATTCTCCATCTAGGCCATGTAGCATATTCTTGTGAGGTGTCCAACTTCACTATCACCATTCTCACTCGAGCTTGTCACTGATGGGTCTTCACCATTCACATACATTCCTCTGGTTGGTTTCCTGAAGACTTCTTGAAGTGTTTGTTTTCTTTTCTGTCATTCTTCTCATTCATATTTACTTTTTCTTCATTGGGACACTTAGGAGACATGTGTCTTATACCTCCACATCTATAGCATGTAGGGAGATCTTTCTTTTGACCATTTTTTTATCTAGGCAATCTCCTTGAGGTGCTGCCTCTATTGCTTCTTACAAACTTTCTGAAGTTTCTGACCAACACGGCCGTAGCATCATCAGATTTTGATGCTAGATCACTACTTCTTTCTTTAGTCACTTTCAAAGTAATACTTTTCTTGCCTTCGTTGGCTCCTCTTTTTTACTTTTGATTAGCTTGTGTGACATCGGTGAGTAGATAAGATCATCCACCAAAAGAATGTTTAGGTCCTTTGCTTCCTCTATTGCTTCCATGAGTCTGATAGCACCCTTAGTATCTTCATCACCTGTTTAGAGTTTGTGACTTCTTTTTCCAAACCTTTCAAAGTGTTAGTAACCTTAGAAAAAAGCGCATTCATTTCAAATATACTTTCTCCTTATTTCATTCTAAACTTTTCTAATTCTCCTATCAACATATTTCTTCTAGTTCCCTTAAATTGTGAGGATCCTTCATAAATAGATACTAATTTATCCCAAATACCTTTTGCAATAATGCAAGAGAATGCTCTATCAAACTCAGATGAAGATAGTCCACAAAATAAAGAGTTCATAGCCTTTACATTATTTTGGACTAAGGTGGCTTCCTCTTTGGTCCATGCATCTACTTCTATAGTGGGGAGAGTGATTCTAACTTTAATAGCCTTCCAAGATTCCATATCATTGGCTATAATGAATTGCTTCAACCTTAGTTTCCAGTAAGCGAAGTTAGTTCAATCAAATAGGGATGGCCTGGTACATGATTGCCTTGGTGAATATTTGTAATGAGGATGATGGCTTTGCCATTAGATCAATACAAGTGTTTACGTTGTCCACTCTAATACCACTTGTTAGTCCCAAAAATTAGGCAAAAATCAAAGAGGGGAGGAGTGAATTGGATACTTAAAAATTATTTTGCAACCCTTTTAGGATTAATCATCCCCCTAATAATCAATCACCCAATCAACAAATGCACAAATGAATAAGACATAATAATTTTTATAGTGGTTCGAGTAAACACTCTACTCCACTCTTCCAAAAGTACTTTTCTCTTAGCATTTTGGGTTCCACTATTCCCAATAGCAGAGCCTTCAAAGAAAGTTGAGGAAGCTTTGAATGCAAGGCTCTTGACTCATGAAGGATTGTAGAAGGTTTAGCTCAGATCAGTAAATGCTCTTAAGAGGACTTTGAATGATTTTCTCAATACTTGGTTACTTCCTCTTGCTCTAACGATGCTTCATTTATAAATGCTTTGAATTCCAATGTTTGGTGGTAGGTGAGCTTCGTTAATGATAGAAAACCATTCTAACTAGCGCATTTGAATTTTCTAACTTCTACTAAATCCTCGTTTGTTTAAATCCCTACAGTGCCAACCTTGGAGAAGATGATTTTTGCTTTCTTATTAAGCTTTAGTCAAGGTATTACTACAATAAATGACTCTTTCACTAATATGGAAAGAGTATTATTAATGCTAAGAGAAAACTAACGATTTGTCCTAACAATTACTCATCTTTTACTTGTTATAGATGAAGTATCTGTCCATCTAGTCACAAAACAAAGTTCCTTCATCTTCTGGTTTGTCTTTCATAAGTAACAGATGAATCATCCTTTCGAAGGCTGGCAGATGGATCATCCTTTCCAATGCTTTGTCTTGTGGTTTGTGTGTTAAACTGTAGAAGCACGGATTTCTTGTGTTTTAGCACTTTGTTTGTTTGTCTAATGGGTTGTTTGTTATAAGTGACAAACTAAGCTTCAAGGTGCAGATGAATTTTCTTCATAGCTTCATCTGTTGGGTTGTTTTTGAGTTTAGCTTTAAATAGATAAAACTTTGCTGTTGTAATAGCCCGCCTAAGGGCCTATGCATTTTGACTATCTTTTATTGCATGAAAGATAAGGGTTTTTGCACCTGTATAATATTTTATAATTCATTCTCACATCACATCACTATCACAATTAACACAATAAACACCCGAACTGCCCAGAATCATAAAGTAACCTGCATTGTAATGGCAAAGCACAACCAAACCTATAAGAAAAATATATAGGTATAATCCACATAATGATATACTGATATAACTATATCATACATACCCAATACACCTTAAGAATTAAAACCTTTTTAATTATAAATTTATGCATATTAGATGTCATATCCACATATCAATTCCAAACTCTAACTGATCTATACATCATAGAGGTTGCCCCTACTCTCAGCCATGAGTGCCAACCCCCAGTTGGGCTCCATCATTTGGCCTGTCAACTAAAAATGGCAATAAAATGGCGTGGGTCTGGGCAAACTTAGTAAGTAGGCAAAGCAAAAAACTATAAGGAAATAGTCAAAGGGAAGAGCATGCTCAAATACATATACTCAATCCAAGCAACATATGAATCTATGGTATGCTAAATATCATGACAATGCAACATGTACCCATGCCCACAATACCCATGTCTTCATTTCTAGAACTTAACTCATCTAGATCAGACATACTCTCCAAATACATCATTACCATTAAGTCATACTCATAACAAAGACTCATGTACAACGACATCATTATGATATCCTCATCAAGACATATATTTTATCAATGCATCATTATCAGTACTTACTAATGTCAAAGAAATCACTCTTCCCCTCTTCGATGTTCAAATGGTCCATCCCCATATCCCCAACTAGAAGCCTGCCAAGTCCAGCTCCTACAGTGCTGGGAATTCACCACCCGCACAAAGTCCTAGGAGTGCCCCACCCCCAGTGCTCCACAGGGATCAAAACAGGTTCACCAATACCAACCACGTCTAATGAGAAATTCAAGTGTATCAAACTCACAGTTACAATTCAACATCACTTAAGTATCATGTCATGTTAATCTCAACATATCATAATCATATACCATCAAGGCCAACATCTAGCCACACAGGCTCGAAATGCCACACGGGCAAACAATCAGCCACATAGACAACCATTTAGCCACACAGTCTATACATGCTACATAGGCAATAAACAAGCCACAGACTATACACTAAGCCACACAGTATATAACATACATCTACTAATGTAACTTAACCACATGCATGCCAATACTATGCTCAACTCATGTCAAATGGCCAAAAATCGAATCTCAACATAATACAATAAAAGCTCAAATCATGATATAGTATGCATGTGATCAAATCCAAATATAAAATGGTTTCATAATTTCAATTACATAGCACTCAAACCAAATATCGATAAAATTTAGTACTCGTATGCCAATACACAAGATCATGTACAATCATGCATGAATTCAGAAAAAATCTACTTGCCTCAATTCTTGACAAATTTGGATTTCTTCCTTCTATGCCAAGCAACCAAAATAATCCACTCTTTCAATCAAGTCTCAAATCCTACATTCATCATAACATATTAAATTTTTTACATGCTACAATTATGCAAATTAATATCCCCTTAATTATCACCACCTTAACCAAGTTCAATTCTAGGGTTTTCCATTCTCATTCACCAATTCATTATTTCTACACTTTATACATCATCTTTCAAGATAATAATCATTCAATTTCTCATGTTTTTCAATTTATAGTTTGGTATTTTCATGGATTTGCAAAATAGCCCCTAACTTCTTCATAATTGATTCCCCATTGATAAATTCTCATACATGATTCATCCTAGTCAAATTTTCATATGATTCTAATTCATTATTGACATGATTAAACACATTAATCATCAATAATCATTCATAACATGTTCCACATGATCTCCATAAAGTAAACTACCTTTAACTTCATGATTTTCAATTTAATCTTTCATGCCAATATAAATCTACATTAATCTTATCATATGCAACACATAAATCATTGTTAAATTCATGAATTACATTCACCACATCTTCAACTAGGTAAATAGCCTAAGCTTTCACATATTTCATGAAAATAATTAGGGTTTTTCATTATAGTATTAATCCCCTTCAATTTATGAAATTCACACCCAAAACAACTCAATTCATACCCTTTTTCACAACTAAATTGAATAATTTTCTAATCAAATTCTCCCACATCATATAACCTTTATTAATCATGATTTACAATATCAAAATAAATCAAAACAATGGAATTAAACTCACCTTTTTGACTTTGAAAAATTGACAATATTGTTGTCCACTTCTAACTAGTTTTGTCCACTTGATTTTGATGAATACTTGATGGAAATCTTCTTGCAACCTTGCTACCTTTTAGGATTGATTGAAAGAAAATTTTATTATAGAATTTAGGGAATGAATTCATGTTGAGATGGAGGAAGGGAGCAAGCTATTTGCGTTGAGAAGGAGGGGAGAAGGCGGCATGAGTTTTAGGGGAGAGCAATTAGGGTTCTCACACACTATTCACCAACAACATTCAAACCAAATATCCATTAAATTTGGTACCCGTATGCCAGTACACAAGATCATGCCCAATCATGCACAAAATTTCAGCTTGGTCTCTTTTTCAACCTATCAAATGATGGATTACAACCCATCCTTTCATATCAAAATTTATCAAACTTCAAGGGTCTTAACCTTGTTAATTATAATATCAATTCATTCACTAATTTAATTCAAATAAACCCATTTTATAGTTGTCACAAACCCATAATATAGCTGCCCATTTTAAGGGTAGTTTACAACATGCATCTCACTTGATCCAAACACCTTAACTCATTACTATAGTTGCCCATTTTTCCATCTACTTTTAATCACACAATTGAGAAACTAAATACTCTATTTTATTTCTCACTTAATGGCTAATTAAAGTCCTAATCCATTTCCCCCAATTCCACTTTGATCTCATTGAAGAATTTCATCGAACACTTGATAGACATGTGTAATTTGCAAATTTTAGCATTATACAATCTGTTTAACTTGTACCCTTCATTAACCCATCTATTTACCACTAATTTGGCATCATAATTAGCAATTTAACTTTATAAACTAAATTCTAATTCCATTATATAATCTACCCATTCATTCTATATAGTCTCATGGTGACAATGCATCATACACTACTCTTACATAATACGAATTTAAAAATTTCAGTAATATGCATTATAGCAAACCCAATTTCAATCATGCATATCCTTAATCTCATATGATTAACATAATAATGATAACATAAGTATCCCAATTATCTACTAAAATTCACTTGAAAACAGCCCCAATGTCAATGTACATTATACAGCCCTTCATTTAAGCATTTTATCAAACAAATTAAAGGCATGATTAAGTAATAAAATTCTAGCAACATTTAATCATTGTTTTGAGTAATTAATATTATAAATTCATCATTAATTCAATAATTAAACAACAAAGCCATTTCATATACCACAAACAGCCCGTTCATGCCCCAACATGCCATCACACCCATTCATATTGTTGTCCATTCATGGGCAGCAATATATGGCCAAAATCATGCTCAAATCACTTGTATTAAACTATAGTTTATTAACAATCAATCTCCCCATTAAAATACCTATCAATCCCTAAGAAAATCAAACATTTTTCAGCCGTAGATAGTCCCCCCTGAACAGAATATTAACCTAGCAAATAGGTCATACGAAATTGAGTTGGGAAAAATGCAATACCTTCTAACCACTTTGAAAACCACCAAAATCTTCAAGAATCCAAGACCACCAATAGCAACACAAGGTAAACAAATTATACTCCCTCCTTGAAATCATCCAAGCTTGATGATTTGGGTGGCTAGATGCGTGGGGATGGATTTTATTTTCATTGCTACAATTTTCTGGTTTGACAATTGGTGGGAGAAAAAACAATATATGGGTGTGGGATGAAAGGGGGATGGATGGTTCGTGGGTTGCAAGAAGAGGGAGGCATATTAGGTTTTTGGGATGATGGTGGATCTCCTTAAAGAAAAAAAAAACTTAAGTTGTGGTGCCCATGCACCTACACACTATTCTTATAATAAATGTCACTTGTCTCAATTATTTGGCACATATGGGGGCAGATTTATCAAAAGTGGTAAACACAAAAGTTGTATCATTTGTTGTGAATTTTTTGATAAATCAAAAATTACTAAATTCAGATTTCTCATGAAAAAGTTATAGCCAAAACACTACAACCATCTCCAATCCAAGTTGAATCATTTTGTGGGACCCATGAATCAAAATATGAGCATAATTAGGAATTATAATTAACATGAAAGTTGTATTCCTTAAAATTATCTGAATAATGCAAAAAAATTACTTAATTCTGAGTTTTTAAGAAGAAGTTATGGTCAAAATGCTAAAACTGCTCTAGAAGAGTAAATTTTCTAAAAATCACATTAAATTTCCTAATTTACATCATTAATCACCATGTTTAAACATCATGCTAATCACCCTTGATCATTCTCAAAATAAATAGTAATTTGACACCAATCAATGCACAAAAATTCAACAACATATAACTCATGTTTCATGTAACAATTTGGTAGCAAGTTGATTTATTTTGTCCACGTGAAATGAGTATCAATTTGACATGATTTCCTAACAATCCTAATGATAGAAAAATAGAACCATTAAATAATTCTCAGATAAAAATAGCACCATTATTTCATAATAAAATTATTTATTATCTCAAATCCTAGGATATTACAATTGCTTTACTAGAAGAACTTTTTGCTCTGCCATGTGATCCTTACTTCTTTATTTCATCTATTAACAGTAGATGATCATTGGCTTACTTATGATAGATGAAGTATTTGCTCTGCCATACGATCCTTACTTCTTCACTTTGTTTATTGATAACAGGTGATCATTGGCTCACTTATGATAGACGAATTCCATATGATCTTTTCATTACTTTGTTGGAAGATCTTCACTTTTATGCCTTTGTCTGTTCTTATCAGACGACCACTAGTATAACTGTGGCTTACTTATGATGAACAAAGTCTATTGTATGCATACTACTTTGCATCCATTAGATGTAATCTTCCACTTTGATAGATAAATGGAAAAAGTTGAATTCTTCATGTTTTGTCTATTACAACTCTTCATCTTTTGCTTCTTTACTCGCCCACCTTGATGTCATAGAATATGTCTTCTATGCTCATTTTTCTCAAGACCTGAAACTTGATTTTGCATACTAAAAAATCTTTGCAATAACCATTGGTACATAATCTTTAATCAAGTTTTGTTTGTCATCAAAACCATGCATCTATATCAACATTCTCCCCCTTTTCGATGATGATAAAACTTGATTAAAAATTATCTCATAAAAGATAATCTCGACCTAAATGTACGCAGTCTAAAAGTTGTTGCTAAGTTTAATCATTCTCAGTTGCTATCTTCTTATGTTTCCCTTATCTTGTTTTATATATTTTCCCCCTGATTATTTAGAATATATTCTGTCTCTAATTCGTTAAAGATTATGCATATTGTATTTCCTTTTTGAGATAATTTACATAGTCTTTCTCCCATTTTTTTTAGAAGCAAAAAGTAATATCCACTATCAGTGAGTATAGGCCAAACATGAAGTGATAAACAAATAAAGATGTTATTTAATTTTATTCAGTATAAGCAATGATACAAAGTAAGTTGGCCTAGATACAAATATTCTAAGTTTAGGGAGATGGAGCAAGAGATTGTTGTGGACCCAAAGAGTGTGTCCACAAGGTGGGGGATTGCATCCAAAACTTGGAGAGGTTTCTTCAAGCGTGAGAAACCAAAGTTTTGGATGGTAGATGGGAAGATGAGGGGCTAGAGATGGATGTAATATACTTGATTGTTCCGTTCCCCTCCTCTTCAAGCACCCAAAATGATGGTAATATAGGAAACAGGGCTATATATCAATGATGAGATTGAACACAAAAATTTGCAAAGCTAGAATTTGAAGAGAAATGCTTCTACATGATCGTTGTAAACAAAAGCATTATCGTCCCTCCATTGAAGCAATTGGAGAAACAAAGGTTGATTTTTCACTCCCCACCACGCACTTAACTTCTCAATGTGATTCCTTCTGAAGTGTTCTTCTCTAAAGAGTTTCATCGTTGTGGTGCAAAGAAGGATTGAGATATAGGGGTTAAGATAGATTGAACGTGGCGGCTATATGAGGTGTTGATATGATCTTTTTGGAAAAAAAGAATAACTCATGCTAAAAATAGAGTTGGATTTGATAACGATAGTTGTAAGTTAATTCAAGCAAGAAAATGAGGTGTACTCGACCTCAAAAATCAAAATTCAGACAAAGTGCAAATAGAGTATTGTATACAAAAAACTTACTTTGTCTGAGAGGAAGTCTAGTCTTAAGAAAGCATATTCAACATCGCAATTTCAAGCATTAGAGATTTTATTTTTGGACTATCACATTTATCATGCCTAATTCTCCTATAATGTTATAGAAGGTGTCCAATAATAGTGGCTTATTAAAAATATCAGCAAGTTGAGCATTTGTGAGCACATATTCTAGACATATATCATGCTTTTCTATGTGATATCTAATAAAGTGGTGCCTAATTTCTATATGCTTAGTTCTTGAATGTAAAAAAAGGTTCTTTGTTAAGCATATGACACTAGTGTTATCACATTTAATTAGTATGTCTCTGTAGCTTAATCCATAGTCAAGAAGCTGTTATTTCATCTACAACAATTGAGTGCAACAACTTCTAGCTGTAATATATTCAACTTCTGCTATAGAGAAAGCAACACTAGTTTATTTTCTAGAGTACCATGATACTAGACTATTTCCTAGAAATTGATAGGTTCCACTAGTACTTCTTGAATCAACTTTGTATTATCCAAAGTCAGCATCTGAATATCCAATGAGTTCAAAACTAGTTCCTTGGGATAATAGAGTCTTAGATTTGGTGTGTTAACCAGATACTTAAAAATTTGTTTCACTACACTAAGATGAGACTCCCTAGGATTGAACTGAAATCTAGTACCTAAGTATACATTAAAGAGAATATTTGGTCTAGTCATAGTAAGGTAAAGAAGAGATCCAATTATACTTCTATATTGCTTTTGATCTATATGTTTACCCTTTTCATCTTTGTCTAGCCTTGTTGAAGTGCTCATAGGAGTGCTTGCTACCTTAATATCTTCCGTTTTGAATTTTTTCAGCATTTCTCTAGTATATTTGGATTGACAAATAGAGTTTTCATCATCTCTTTGCTTGATTTGCAATCTAAGGAAGTAATTCAATTCTCCCATCATACTCATTTCAAATTCAGCCTACATGATCTTTGAGAAATCTTGATAAAGTTTTTCATTAGTAGCTCTAAATATAATGTCATCCACATAAATTTGAACTATGAAGATATCTTTGTTAATATTTTTGATAAACAAGGTAGTGTCAACCTTTCTTCTCTTTTTTAATAATTTTCTCAACCTTTCATACCAAGCTCTTAGAGTTTGTATCAAACCTTATAATGCTTTAGTAAGCTTATAGACATGATCGGGTTGATCATCATTTTCAAAACTAGGAAGTTGTTCTACATACACTTCTTCACTTAAATATCCATTTAGAAATGCACTCTTTACATCCATTTGAAATAACTTAAAGTTCTTATTGGAGGCAAAAGTGAGTAGCATTCTAATGGCTTCTAATCTAGCTACAGGGCATATGATTCTTCAAAGTTAATTCCATCTTCTTATGAGTACCCCTTACCAACTTATCATGCCTTGTTTCTTACAACTAACCCATTCTCATCTAATTTATTTATGAATACCCATTTAGTTCTAATTATATCAACATTCTCCGGTTTTAGAACTAATTCTCATACTTTGTTCCTTTCAAATAGGTTAAGCTCTTCTTACATTGAAATATTCCAATTTTCATCATTTAAGGCTTGATCAATGTTAGTTGGTTCAATTATAGAGATGAAGGCATAATGACCATAAACATTTTGCATAGACCTTCTTGTTTTGACATTGTCATTGACATTACCTATGATTTATTATCTAGGATGAGCACTAATAATTCTTAAATCAGTAGAAGATTGAAAGGAAACATTACCTCTTCTTACCTCTTCTTCATTTTCTGTACTTTATATGTCTTCACAGTTTGTGCCATCCTCTTCATCCTTCAAATTAAGCTTCTTCATATTTGTTGCAGCTTCATCTGCATCACTATCACACTCCTTTCTCGGGGTTACATTTGCTTTATCAAATTTAACATGTATGGACTCTGGACTCTTCTACAACCTACATTTTCTTAATGTAATCTCTAAATGCTCTATTATTGGAAGAGTAACCAAGAAAGATAGCTTCATCCTTTTTGGATGAAACTTTCCAAGGTTATCTTTTCCATTATTCAGCACATTGCATGAGCATCCAAAGGAATGAAAATATGAGATGTTTGGTTTCCTTCCTTTCCAAAGCTCATATGGGGTTTTCTTTAAGATTGCTCTTATGGTAATCCTACTCAAGACATGGCAAGATGTACTAGTTGCTTCCTCCCAGAATCCTTTGGACAATTTACTTTCATTCAACATGGTTCTTGCTATTTCCTAAATTGTTCAATTCTGTCTTTCCATAACTCCATTTTGTTGAGGAGTTCTGTGGGATAAGAAACTATGGTGAATTCCTTTTTCATCACAAAAATTAATGAATTTTCTATTCTCGAATTCACCACCATGATCACTACAGATGGATAAAATTGCCATTTTTTTCTCATTTTTAACTAGCTTTGAAAATATATAAAATATTGAAAATGCTTCATCTTTGCTAGTCAAGAGAATCACCTATGTAAATCTAGAGTAGTAATCCACTATCACATATACATATGTTTTTCCTCCAAGGGTGACAATGTCTGATGGTCCAAATAGATCCATATGTAATAGTTCCAAGGGTTTGGATGTAGATTTTCATTTTTAGGATGGAAGGATACTTTGGTCTGTTTCAACAATTAACAAGATTTGCATATTTGATTTTTGTCATACTTCAATTTTGGTAGACCAATCACAAGATTCTTTTTCCACAAAGATTTGATGCTTGATATATTGATATGTCTCATCCTTTTTTGCCATACCCATGGATCATCTTCGACTGCAATTAAGCTTTTACCAACAATATCATCTAGTTGTACTGGATAAATATTTTCATACCTATTTTCATTGAATAGTAGATCATTGTTTATACTGAATACATTACATGCAAATGGTTCAAACACAACTTTGTGACCCTTGTCACATAATTAATTGATACTTAGTAGATTTTACTTATCCTTCTACATATAATACATCTTCTATGCATGCATTGAGTAAACTATAAATTTTACTTATTCCTTTGATAAGACCTTTGTCATTGTTGCCGAATGCAACTATTCCTCCATTCATTTGTTTCAATTCTTTGAACAACTTCTTGTTCCCGATCATATGTCTCGAGTAGCCAGTATCTATGAACCATGCATTACCAAACATAGTTTTGAGACTTACCTACATTCAAAAGAAATTTTCTTCTTACCTTTTTGGTACCCAAGTATTGGGTCCAATTGTGTGAGTGGAATTGTGTGTGATAGAAATTTATGCATATTCCTTGAATTTTCATCTCATCTTTGTACCTTTTGCGTGCATCTTTTTAGCATAGTAATTGTACACTTTTCATCTAATTCTTTTGCAGAAATAACAAGTATTTAAAACTTTGCTCGGTAATTATATTCTACTAGTTTCTTTATTTAGGGATAACCCATGAACCTTCTAATGTTTGGATAGTTTTCTTGTTCTTCTATGAAGTTCACTCCCTTAGACCATCCAACAAATTTCTATAAGTTTTCATCATCTGACTGTTCCTTTTTGCTAGTTTATCACAGATTCTCCTAGATTGGGGAATTTACTCAACATGTTGTTTAATAGTTCTTTCTCATTCTTAATATCTCAAATTCCTTTTGTACAGAGAGATTTCTTTCTGCTAGAATAGAATTTACTTTGACAGATGTATCAAAGTATCTTTTGAGTAAGCTGCTTGCCAAGTGATTCAAACTCACCGAAGAGAGAGTTGTATGATTGTTATAACCCATCAAACTTTTAACATTTGACACAATTGCTAATTGAGCTTGAAGATTCAGATCTATAAGAATAGTAAGAGTTTACCTCTATCTCTAGCTTCATTATGCATTGCTCCTTAATGGTGATTTGATTTGTAGATTCATTCTCCATCTAGGCCATGCAACATATTTTTGTGAGGTGCCCCACTTCATTGTCACCTTTCTTACTTGAGCTTGTCCCTGATGAATCTTTATCATTCACATACATTCCTCTGGCTTGGTTTCTTGAAGACTTCTTGAAGTATTTCTTTTCTATTCTGTAATCCTTCTCATTCATATTTACTTTTGCTTCATTGAGACACTCAAGAAACATGTGTCTAATCCCTTCACATCTATAGCATGTAGAGAGATCCTTCTTTCTTTTGGCCATTTTCTTTTGTTGTCTAGGCTGTCTCCTTGAGGTGTTGCCTCTGCTACTTCTTGTAAACTTTCTGAAGTTTCTGACCAATATGGCCATAGCATCTTCAGATTGTGATGCTGGATCACTACTGCTTTCTTTGGTCACTTTCAAAGAAATACTTTTCTTTGGCTTTGTGGCTCCTCCCTTTTACTTTTGATCAGCTTGAGTGACATTAGTGAGCTGATAAAATTGTTCCCCAGAAGAGTGTTCATGTCCTTTGCTTCCTTTATTGTTGTGCTCTTCTGGTTCCATGAATTTGGTAGCGCCCTTAGTATCTTCATCACTTGTTCAAAGTTTGTAACTTCTTTTTCCAAACCTTTCAAAGTGTTAGTAACCTTAGAAAAAAGAGCATACATTTAAGATATACTTTCTCCTTATTTTATTCTAAAGTTTTCTAATTCTCCTATCAACATATTTCTTCTAGTTCCCTTGACTTGTGAGGATCCTTCATAAATAGACACTAATTTATCTCAGATACCTTTTGCAATAGTGCAAGACGATACTCTATCAAACTCAAATGAAGATAGTCCACAAAATAAATAGTTCATAGCCTTTGCATTATATTGGACTAAGGTGGCTTCCTCTTTGGTACATGCATCTACTTTAGTAGTGGGGAGAGTGATTCCAACTTTAATAACCTTCCAAGTCTCCATATCATTGTCTATAATGAATTGCTTCAACCTTATTTTCTAGTAAGTGAAGTTAGTTCCATCAAATAGAGATGGCCTGGTAGATGATTGCCCCTCAGCGAATATTTGTAATGAGGATGATGGCTTTGCTATTGGATCAATACAAGTGTTTATGTTGTCCGCCCTAATACTACTTATTAGTCCCAAATATTAGGTAAAAACTTAAGAGGAGAGGGGTGAATTGGGTACTTAAAAATTATTTCTCAACCCTTTTAGGATTAATCATCCCTCTAGTAATCAATCACTTAATTAACAAATGCATAAATGAATAAGACACAATAACTTTTAAAGTGGTTCAAGTAAACACTCTACTCCACTCTTCCAAAAATACTTTTTCTCTTAGTATTTTGGGTTCCACTTTTCCCAATAGCAGAAATACAAAAGTGCTCCTAGCACTTTTCTAGATTCCAGCTCTAGGGGGCATGAATAGTGCTCCTAATACTATTCTAGATTATAGCTCTGGGGGACGTATTGATAGTGGTCCCAGCACTCTTCAAGATTCTAGCTCTAGGGGGCATAAACAAATAGCTCTTGTTTGCACTCAGACAATCATAGCTCTTCTTAAGTCTAATCTTAACCACTAGCTCAAGAAATTTACAAAAAATAAGTATCAAAAGTTTAAGCATAAGTATTTCTCAGTAAGCATAAGGGAAGGTTTTTGAAAATTTGAATGTAGAAGTAAATGATCTTCCCAAAGGTGGTTGTGAGCCTTCAAAGAAAGTTGAGGAATGTTTGAATGCAAGGCTCTTGACTCTTGAAGGATTGCAAAAGGATTAGCTCAAATCAATAAATGCTCTCAAGAGGATTTTGAATGATTTTGTCAATCCTTGGTTGCTTCCTCCTGCTCCAATGATTCTTCATTTATAAATGCTTTGAATTCTTGTCTTTGGTGGTAGGTGAGCTCCATTAGTGATAGAAGACCATTCTGATTAGCGCATTTGAATTTTTTAACTTCTGCTAAATTCTCATTTGTTGAAATCCTTATAGTGCCAACCTTAGAGAAGATGATTTTTGGTTTCTTAATAAGATTTGGTTGAGTTATTGCTGTAATAGCTGACTCTTTCACTAATATGGAAAGTGCGTTATTAATGCTAAGTAAAGACCAATGATTTGTCCTAACTGTTGCTCATCGTTTACTTATGACAAACAAAGTATTTGTCCAGTTGTTCAAAAGACAAAGTTCCTTCATCTTCTAGTTTATCTTTTGTAAGTAGCAAACAAATCATCCTTTCCAGGACTGGCAGACAGATCATCCTTTCCATTATTTTATCTTGTGGTTTGTTTGTTTGAATTGTAGAAGCACGGATGTCTTGTTTCTTCAGCGCTTCATCTATTGAGTTATTTATTGTAAATAATAGACAGAGTATTGCAGCACAGATGGATTTTTTTCATTGCTTTGTCTGATGGGTTATCTGTTATAAGTGATGGACTATGATTTAAGGCTTAGATGAATTTTCTTAACGACTTCATCTATTGGGTTGTTTGTTGAGTTTAGCTTTGGACAAACATAACTCTGTTGCTCCACCAGATGAACTTTTTTCTCTGCCATACGATCCTTACTTCCCCGCTTTGTCTATTGACAGTAGATGATCATTGGCTCACTAATGATAGACGAAGTCCATACAATTCTTTCATTGCTCTGCTGGAAGATCTTCACTTCTCTACCTTTGTCTGTTCTCATCAGATAATCATTGGTTTAACTATGGCTTGCTTATGATGGACGGAGTCTATTGTATGCATACTATTGTGCATCTGTCACATATAATCTTCCACTTTGATAGACGAATGGAAATAGTCAAATCCTTCATGTTTTCTCTATTACGACACTTCATGATTTGCTTCTTTACTCACCCAAGCCTTGATAACATGGAACATGTCTTTTGTGCTCATTTTTCTCAAGACTTGCAACTTGATTCTGCATACTGAAATCTTGGCAACAACCATTAGTACATAATGTTTAATCAACTTTTGTTGGTCATCGAAACCATACATCTATGTCAACAGAGTCTACCCTAAAACATAAGAATTTACACCTAGCATACATTTATTTAATCATATGAAATTGACATTTCAATAATATAAAACAATAATACTGATCATAAAACTCACACACACACCCATAATAAATGTGCCTAGGCTGCATCAAAAGCATAATAAACAACAAGGGATCTACCAGGCATCCCTAAGCACATTTTACACAATTACAATCCCATCTAGGGATAGTCACATCACAACCAAGATATTACCGTAAAGTCATGCAATTATAAGTCATTGGGTACTATCATTTCGCAGATAGATATCCATACACAAGAATAATAATGCAATATATATCATTATGAGATATCCACTATCCCTTCATATCTGTATCAACATACTAAGAAAATAACCTTAGGACATTTCATATTCCTCATTCATACATCCATTTCACCTAATCACATCATATCATTTAAACAAATTTAGGGAATACTCTTATATCCCTCCAAACCACATTATATAGGAGATAGCATAATCATATCAATTCACTTACCTTGGGATCTTCACCAGTCCCAATTCATACATACATTCAAATTATCATATAGCAAATCCTCGGATATTCACAATCCCAAACATACCATGTAATCAGAAGTAACATCATGAAAATAATAACATGGGATATTTCCTACCCCCATTAAATCCACACATATTCATAAACCAAGCATGGTATAATCATAATCTCTACATTCCATCCAAAACATACCATATCATTAACTTATGGGTAGCCATGATCCCAAGACAATCAAGCAGTCACACAAGGGCAATCTACTTACCTCTATGGAGAACTATTTCAATGTCCTCATCTTCATTTTCCACATCTCACACCAAGCTCAATGGATCCTACAAAATTCATATATAACATTTACACATACATATATGACTAATTCCCATCAATACAATGGAATATAATGTTTAGATATCATGATCCATTCATCAATAAATATACATGTTTCTCAAGTGCATGATTGCGCTTTAATATCATCCACATAGCTATCTACCTGTGTAATCATGTATTAATCATGCCTTTAATATACTAAGTTATTACCTTGTTCATGGTCAACACAGACCACATTTGGATTAATCAATCCCATATAGCTCCTCATTAATTAATTACATCAAACACCTTAAAAGCATTACTTATTTACAAGTTCCTCAATAACACAATCTAGGGAATTTTTCTCCCAACTACATGTAATGAACCCATACTATCAATAACCTTGAATTTACCTTAAATACATGCTAATCAAGCCTCTAATCCAATTAAACTAGGCATAATCACATTTTTATGCAAAACCCCCCATATTTACTATTCATGAGTTACTGTTCACAGCCATAGACAATGATTAATCCCATCTTATCAAGTTCAAATCAGGCTAAACACATCCTAAACCGCATATTAAACAATTTTCTCCATCTATTTACATGATTTAATATCAAATTCATAATTAGAGTTATTGTTCACGAATGGGGTAATTGCATAATCATAATTAATTAGGTATAAATCATGCCAAACACATTGTAAATCATATATTAGTCAATTTGTCCATCAAATTCAACATAAGACCCATGCAAATCTCACCATTTCACTATTTATGAAATGAAATAAAAACCCTAACAAATGGAAAATATGAAATCTCATGAAAGAAAAGGATTTACCTTGATTTTCAAACATAGTTTCCATCTCCCATTATTCCTAACTCCAATTCTTTAAAGATTAGCCATACATTACGTCCCACATAGCTTCCATCCATAGAACCATTGTCAAACAGTGAGAGAAAGGGGTTTTGATCCATAAACCAATGATTTTCTATGCAAATATTATGATTTTCCAACTAGAATCTCAAGAAAATGGGGAAAAAGGGATGCGTTTTCCATGGGTAGATGTAGGAACTAGAACAAAGGTGGAAAGGGAGAAAATGGGGAAGAATATAGCCGAATCTGGCCTAAAAATGGGGCCACCGACTTAGCCCGCAACACTATTTTCTGGGGCTAGAGATAGTCTAACTAAATTAAATATATATCTCTCATACGATGTCCAAATTACTTGATTCTTGATTTTTTGGAAATATTACTTCAAGTTCAACAATGTTCATTTTAACCATTGTTTCCCAATGAGCCACCGTGTATGTCAAAAATTTAAATAAAGTGATAATTTTTGGTATTTTTGGTTTTTTTCACCCATGAGGAGCAGTTTTGGTGCATTGAACATAACTTCCTCATATGATATAAAAATTATGTGATTTTTGATTCATTTAAAAGATAATTTTAAGATATATAATTTTTATGTTGAACATTTTTCTAAATCATCCATCATCTAGGTAAAATGTGGCCATAAGTGACCCATTTTTCAAATTCACCATTTTCTTAACATACTCTTGTGCTCCTTTGATTTTTTTCCATTTCTCTTTTATTTTTATCATGAATTTTCTCATGAATTTTAACCATAAATGTTTCATATGTTATAACAAAAATATGCACATAAATTTTCTCCAATAGTCACAATTTAAATCATGTAATAATAACACATATAATCAACATAATTCCATTGAATTCCCATGAAATTCATACACATTGGGACCATTCCATTTTACTCCTTTTTCCTCACATATTCTAATGGTAATTCCATATAATTTAAGAAATTAAAACACAATAAATTCCTCATATAATAAAGAAATCATGAAATAAATTTGGACATATGTGCCTTAATTTCATAGAATTTCCTACATTCTATCCTGCACCATTTCAAATTTTCTCATGCACTTCCTCATGTATTTTAACATGATTTTCTACATTAAATATCATTAATTATATCATAATTTTCTTAATAATTATAAATTAAATCACATAATCATTGCACACAATTGGCATGACTTTACTACCATACACATCATATATAATAAAAATCATTTCATTTTCAAATAAATCCCATCACAATCAATTAAAATAAACTTCAAATGCATAAAGAAGATATAAATTAAATCATTCTCAAATGTACATATTGATTTTATCGCACTAGTGCACCACTTCATTCCAATTTCAATCATATACTCATGAAAAATTTAAATTTCACTTTGTTGCCTACATAAATCACATCTTTTTAATAGAAATCACAATTTAACATAATAATTTATGCTTTAACACCAAAATCCTTTAGTTAACCCCTAGGTGTTATAATGGGTCTTTAGAAACAAACTAGAAGAATCTAAAATTGTAGTGAGAAATAAGAGTGATTGGTAGCAAAGTGGTACTGTCTAGAAGAAGGAATTAACTTTGGCGAGTCACACGTCCCTGTTACTAGGATTGAGGTCATTAAATGCTATTAGTTTTTGCATCATTCATGAATTTCAAGTTATACCAAATGGATGTTAAAAGTGTATTCTTGAATATTCGGTCATGGTTCAAATTGTAATTCATCGCAAGTATATGGACGTATAGCAATATAATGTGCAATGCATCAATCGATCCCATAGAGAACAGTCAAATTGACTTAATTAATTTTAGTTATTGAGCTATCTTAACCTTAAAAGAATGAATTTATAACTAAACAGACATGGAATAAAGTTTGGTATAATTTTTGAATTTTAGAAACTTAATGGAATGAAAGTAAATAAATGACTAAAAATAATGCAGAGAGATTAGCAAGATGCAAAAGTTTAGGGATCCAATTTCACCACTAGATGATGCGTCTTTTGCTAATGGAATGTTGGATTCAATACCTCACTAAGTTTCATCCTTTCAAAAGTAAGACTATTATTGTTAGGTGTGCGAGTTTAAATCAAGTATTTTCACCATTTTAATTACCTATGGTGTGTAGCATAATTGAGGTGAAAACCCATTAAGCTCAAGAACATAAGAACCAAAATTGTATGGTTTAGACCATGCTTTGATAATTAATCAAACTTATAACATTGGTAATCAAGCAATAAAACATGTTAAATCATTGCAAAAAATATCATGAATGAAACAAGATCATATAGCATTAATAACCAATAATCTATAATAAAGAATATAAAAAAGGGTTACAACTTTACCTTAGAAAAAGAGATTTAGTTCATAAGAGAAACAAAATAACTCCCTTAGATAGGATGATCACAATGAAGAACATCTTCTCTCCTTTTCTTTTTTATTTGCAATCTCTCCTTCTTCTCCACAAGAAAAACTCCATGAAATCGGCCTCTAAACCTCAAAGAGAACTCTCCAAACGGAAGTGAGAAGAACCACTCAAAAATCCTAGCGTTTTCCTTAAAAACCCCATAGCTACGCGTTGTAGAAAATCCATGAAAAATATTAATCCGCCGCTAGCACCGGCGATGTGGGCTTGCAATTTTGCTATTGGTGGTCATGAGTCCTGGTGCCACTGGTGCCAGGTGGGGGCTGGCGACACTAGCTTGATGACTCCTTTGCAGCTTGGTTTTTAGCTCCTTTTTGTCTGTTTTCTTTTCCATCCTTTGAGCTTCTTCTTTTCCTTTCATTTTCTCCTCTTTTCTATCTTCAAGACACCTAGAAAATCCAACAAATAAATATAAAATTAATCTAAATGAAATAAGGATTTGCAAATAACTAAGCTTAAACATGTATAATATAAGTGAATGAAATTCACTCATCAAATACCCCCAAACTTACTTGTTTGCTCATCCTCGAGCAAAATAGAAACAAAAACACAAAGGACATAACCATAACATAGTAACAACACACAAACTCACAAAGGACACAATGAACATTTATCTTAGCCATTAATCAAAAATCTCCATAAAATAAGCATAGTTAAGAAGAACTATTAAGATATCACATGTCTTTTAATTTTTAACTTGAGCCTCTTCCTTTCCACCTTAGATTCCATGTGCATGTGCAAAAATTATAATCATTTCAATCTACATCTTTTCACACTTACATTCATTCAACCAACTGAGTAATACATATTCAATGTAACCTTGAGAATTCACAAATTAAACCAAAGAGACTACTTTAGATGAGCATTTGATATTTTTGTGGGCTCAATTACTATCACGTTCTTTATATATATATATATATTATTTTTGAATGTGATCCTTGTTGTATTACTATTACACCCTCAAACTTGTTTTCTTTCTAAATCATAGAGATGTGATCCCCCCCTATTGCGTGGGTTGTATTACTATCACACCCTCAAACTTGTTTTCTTTCTTATACATAGAGATGTGATCCCCCCTATTAAAAAAGAGTTCTTACTCTTGTTTTCTTTTATCTCATCTAATACTTGTCTCAACATAGTTATAATACATTCTAGAATGAAAATTGAACCATGCATACTTAGTCTCCTAAACTCATGCAATGCATTCAAAGATTTCAAAAGTAATGGCTAATTTACTACGATTAATGTGCATAAGAAATCTATTGCAAATTAGACTAAGGATCAAGTCAAGCATTGCAGACATAATGATTTCTATTGTTTTCAACTTACCTTGGGCTATTGTCAAATGTCACATGCATGTTGTTGTTTTTATATGATTACCCTGATCAATGTTCAAAACACACAACTTTCCAACCATAACTATAATCAAATAAAGCACTCAACATAAAAATTTAAATATAGCACATAAACTATTCAAACTAGACAAACCAACTAAATACACAATACACAAACTAAACAAACTACAACAACCCCCAAAATTAAACAAAGACATCCATAAACAAAAATAAAATGCTAGCACCCCCAAACTTGAACATAACATTATCCTCAATGTAGAATAAAGCAACGAAAAATAAGGACTTCCCTAAAATGGATGGATCACTCTTCTGAGCTTTCGCTTTTCGCCCACCTCGAATCTTCTGTTGGTACATCAAGAAGTGTTAGTGCAAGTGGTAAGTGAATGGAGCTATCACCTAGTGATATGTTGCAACTCTAGAGCATGGTAGTAAGAGCATTGTTATGGTCCACCATATATTTGTACATTTTCCATTGGTCCTTCATCATTTTCCTTGTATAACATTGAAAACCCACTAGGTATGTTTAAAGATCAGCTAGGGAAGGTTCTTTAGAAGAAGACTCCCTCATGGGTCTTTGCTGAGGAGAGCTTGGTGGTGAAGATGAAGGACTTGCCCTTGGATTTCTATACGCTGTCTTCTCAAACATATGTATAATGGCATCATTGATCACCAGAAGAAGTTGTTGAAGTTCCTCTTGAGCAGTGGTAGGAACTCTGGCTATGAGACACAATCAGCAGATGAGTGAAGGGTGTCCCAATTCACTTGTGAGCCTCCCTATAATGAAAGGGATGATGTAGCAGTTGATCACTCGGCCCACATCAATAGAAAACCCTATTTGAATAGCATAGTTGAGAACAATATGGTCCCTTCTAACATCAGACACACGCTTAGAAGGCATCATTTTTGCTAAAATGAAATAGTGTCATGCCTTGCTTGTTGCTTCCACCTGCCCCCTTGAAAAATTGATTACCTTATCATGAATAGTCTTCCACTTGTTGCCTAATTGAGCAAGGTAAGATATGATAGTATTATAGTCTGGTCCTTGCTCAATCCAAGTGGAGTATTCATCTTCTTCAATATCATCTAACTCATAGACTTGATTAATAGCAACTCTATCGAAAGGAACCATCTTCCACGCACCAATGCTCTAAGCTCTCTTGGGAACTGTTCTTAAGCATTGGCATTAAACTCTGTAACTAGTGGCACCACTTCCACCTCCGGCTGAGCTATAAAGTGCATCCAATGCTAAGTTTGAATAAGGTCAGATATATCGATGTAAGTTGTATCCAAGCCTCTTTCGATTCTACCTTCACGATTCACTGGAGAGTTCTAAAAATATTTTCAGCTCGGTCATTGAAGAATGTAGGTTTACGTGGTGCATTAGGCTCTCTTGTCTGCCTATTCCTTGAGGGTCCAGCACAAGTAGATTTCCTTGGAGGCATGGTGATAGTACTAGAAGGAATATAGTAGCATAACACTTTGACAATCAAAATGAATCAACTCTACCAAGCTTCCTCAAGACCAAATCATACAACTCCACTTTAATTTGAAAGAATAACAAGCACCAACAAGAATATGTTCTTATATCATAAGAAAGAGGTCACTTTCTTCACCAAGATATTTCATCAAATATATAGCATGCCTATTGAAATTTCTCAACAAATTCCCTGATAGCTTCTCTAATACAACCTCAATATGCAACCATGCCTGCCACATGCAATCTTGCAACATGTGACCAACAAAAACCACACATAACCCAACTCAAGCAATTCACCAAACACTTGGTGTGCACAATGTCAACAAAGCTCAATACACAAAACCCAACTCCAAATCTTCTCAAACTACCACAAAAGCAAACCACTTCACCAAGAACATCAATAGAAGAATGATTGAGTAGAATGAAGTAACTTGTGATTCCAAGAGATGTGCACAAAGTTGTCAACCCAACTTGAAAAAATGGTGAAGAAGAAGATGAATAGTGGAATGGGTGAGATGAATCCAAGGAGGTAAATGGAAAAGAGAAGCTTTGGGAATGAATTCTTGAGTTTTGGAATTAAGGAATGGGGTTTAGGATTGTGAGGAGGTGTTTTGGAGACAAGGAGAGAGCAGGAGAGGAGAGACTTGCGTGAAAAGGGAAGGGTGAATGGGGTTTGGGCATGCGTGAGTTGGGGTATAAGTGGCCGTGAGGCAGCATCGACGATGCCACCCTCCTACCCCTGCGTGTAATTTTTTTTTTCTTTTTGAAACATCTAGCACCGGCAATGCCCTCTCGTTGCCTTGAAACCCTCTTTTACATGTTGCTTCATCACCCTATTTTGATCTCCTTGCTTGAAGTCCTTATTTATCATGCCTCGTAATCCTTATTTATGCATTTAACCTATCAAACATAAAACAAATATGTATTAATATAGCAAATAGGATAATATTGGTATAATCTAACTACTTAAAATCGAATCAAGTTTATTTAAACTAATGCAACTAGCCTACTTGATTAATGCAAGAACATCACAATGTGTAGAAAATTGAAAAGACTAAAAAACAAACAACTTGGGTTGCCTCTCAAGAAGTGCTTTCTTTAAAGTCTAAGTAAGATGAACTCCCTTTTTTATTAATTTTTAATTTCCCACATTTAGGTCAGATGCAATTGTTTTTGCTTGCTCTGGTTAGCTAGGTAACTTCCAAGGTCTGTGACTCTGTACTACTTCTGCAATTTGTCCTAACTAAGTTTCCATCTTTTTCATGGATGCCTTCATTTTATGGAACCTAGAATCAATGTTTTAGAATTTGGTTGCACAATTTTGGAACTCGGCTTGTGTTGCTTGCATAAAACTCCGCATGGTTTCTTCGAGCATAGGCTTTTTTGTTGAGGTTAAAATGAGGTTCTAACTTAATTCTGATTTCTTTCATTGTTCTAAGAGAAGTTAGGATAATTTCTCCAAATAGTATTGTAAGTGTTTGAGTAAGGTTCATTTCGTGGCCTTTGATTGTAGAAGTTCATTACATTAGCCTACTCAACATCACTTGCAAAATGTTCATTTGAAGGGCAAACATTAGGTGAATGTCCTGAATTACCACAAAAAGAATAAACCTCTACTGGAGCAGGTTGTAGTTGCTTCAAATGCACCATCATAGAGCACATTGCTTGATTTGCTTAGCCATCTCTAACATCTGCATTGATAGATTAGAATTAGAATTCACTTTATAAAGTGTAATATCTTAGGATATGAGACGGAGTTTGGATGTGAATTTAGAACTTGAGCAAATTAAATGGGGATATTTGATTAAAATAAAAATTTTGTTAGTAAGTTTGACCCGTTGATCTTATTACTATCACTTTTGTGAATATTGTATTTAAATTTTGGGAAGAATGAATGTAAAATCATTAGGTATTGAAGAATAAGGTGTTTAAGGATTGAGATTTAAAGTTATGTAGTCGATATATTTTGCTATCCAATATTGGGCTTAAATTCATCATGCCATAATGTAAGACTCATCCCATGGCTCAGATTGAGGAAATAGGGTAAACATATGAGTGTGTGGAAGAAAATAAGAAAATGAATTAGTTGAAAAAATTCACCCATTTGGTGAATAGTGTGTGAACAATGGTAAAAATCGGTAATTGGATATCCCAAAAAGAAAAATTATTTGAAGATGATAGGAGAGATTTTTGGAAGATCTAAACCATTACATATTTTCCTCATGTGAGTATTCATCTAGAGTATTAATTTTTGGTGAAATAAGTTTATTTACATGATGAAAAGTACATTTATATCATATGAAATTTTTATCACTAAATTTGGCCAATTGGTATAATTATGAAATCTATATTTAATGGGGACTTCTAAGTTGGGAATATACATTAATTGGAGGGGGGCTCAATTGGGATGGAGTTGGAGTTTCTAAATTGGGTTGCAAGTTGCATAAGTTGTAATAGATGAGAACCCTAATTGCTCTCCCACAAAACTCAAGCCAATAGCCTCCTTCTCCCCTCCTTCTTAACACAAATAGCTTGCTTTCTTCCTCCATCTCAACATAAATTTATTCCCCAAATTCTATAATAAAAATTTCTTTCAATCAATCCTAATAGGCAACAACGTTGCAGTAAGATTTCCATCAAGTATTCATCAAAATCAAGTGGACAGAACTGGTTGGAAGTGGACAAAAATATTACTGATTTTCCCAAGTAAAAAAGGTGAGTTTAGTTTAATTCCATTATTTTGATTTATTTTGATATTGTAAATCATGATTAATAAAGGCTATATGATGTGGGAGAATTTGATTAGAAAATTATGCAATTTAGTTGTAAAATTCGTAGGTAATATTGGACCTTACAAAAAGGGTATGAATTGAATTATTTTGGGTGTGATTTTCATATAAAATTAAAGGGGATTAATACTATAATGAAAAAATCCTAATTATTTCCCTGAAATATGTGAAAACTAGGTCTATTTACTTAGTTGAAGATGTGGTGAATGTAATCCATGAATTTATCAATGATTTATGTGTTGTATATGATATGATTAATGAAGAGTTATATTGGCATGAAAGATTAAATTGAATATCATGAAGTTAAGGGTTGTTTACTTTATGGAGGTCATGTGGAACATGTTATGAATGATTATTGATGATTAATGTGTTTAATCATGTCAATAATTATTGAACATTCTATCTAGCTTGATTTTGATGATGAATATTCTTAACCAAGTAAGTTTTGATGATAAGCAAAGACATGAGTGAAACATTAAGGTACTAACAATTTGTTCTCAAGCATATTGCAGAAATATTATCCCATACTTAACTTGAGAACAAGCCTTATGATGATCCAAGGAAGAAACCAAGTTAATACTCATGAAAAATAAGTATATAAATTACATATATGCTTAAAATAAGAAAACAGAGATCTTAAAGTCTTCAAAGCATGCTTCGGAGGCAGCAGGAGCATTTACAGAGACATTAAGACATGCTTCAGAATTAATTGGAAAGCTTCACAGTCAGCCTATGACAAGCTTCAAAATCCTCACAACGTACTTCGAAGTCATCATAAGCATACTTCGAAGTCAGTAAGCAATCATCAGAGTCAGCAAACAAACTTCAGAGTTCGTAACTGTACCTCAGAGTCTTCAAAAACTTCAAATTTAGCAAGCAAACTTCATAATCATCGAATAGTACTTTGGAGTTACCCTTTTCTGAAGCATCAAAAGTTCACAAAATCCAAACTCTTCCTTGCAAAGTTCCATCACAATTAAGAAGGTTTACCATCATTTCAGAGACTCAATCAGAGTATTTGAAATCATTCAAAGGATATGGTTGTTCACTCGTCACTTCGAAGCAACCAAAGAAGCTGCTTCAGAGCATCCGATACTCATGCGAATGTTAAAAAAAGTCAGCAACAAAGTTGCAGACCAATACTAGACTACCGCAAAGTCAGATGTTAGACAAAATGTAAGGTGAAGAAAAAAAAATTCAAACTTTTGAAATTTTACCATAGTCAGCAATGGAAAAATCTCTCTCAGCCTATAAAATAAGTGTTCAGATGCAAAAGAAAAAATATAGAACATATTGAATATAAGAAAATACAAAGAAGCTAAAGCTTTGAAGCATTCAAAATCTTTCTTCAAAGTTCAACTCCAACAGATACAAATTTGTCAGAGCTCTCAAAGTCTAAATTGCTTCTTAATCAAGGAGTTTATATCTTTTACTCATATTGCTTATTCATTAACTTAAAGTTCTAAATTTATGTACAAGTCTACCTAAGTAAGAGGAATTAATATATACACTTCTTTTTAGTATTTGGTAACACAAGCAGAGTGTTTGGTGTTTATGTATTGAGATAAGCAAGTAGGGAACTTGCTGAAAGGATACAAGTTCATTGGTGAGCTTTGAAAACCAACATGTTGTAAAAGTTTCTAGTTACCTTAAAAAAGCAGTAAGTTGGTTGGTAAGCTTATGTGAAAACCAACATGTATTTGATCAGGTTGATGAAGGTGTTAGTGGAACCTAAGATCAGTAGAAAAAACTGACTCAGAGAAGTGAAGTAGGAACCCAAGAAGGGCCGAACTACTATAAATTTCTTGTGTTGTGCATTGCGCAATTTGTTCTCCTTATTCATTCAGCATTTTGATTATTTGATTTGGCCAAAAGTTTTAAAAGCTCAATTCACACCTCCCCCCCTCTTGAGCTACCATTGTGTAAGGGACCAACAAGTGGTATTAGAGTAGGCTTCACTCCTTAAAGTTTGATTACCAATGTATTAACTTGTGAAGGGATTCAAATGACTGATATGTTCCACAATACATCTACTAAAGGACAATCCACTTCTAGATCTCCTTTATTCGATGGAACAAATTATGGGTATTGAAAAATGAGAATGTAAAATTCTTGACTGTCACAGATTACTAGTTGTGGCTTGTAGTGAAAAATGGAAAGAATGTCATTAACACTGAAGACAAATATACTCCAGAAGATATACAAACAGTAGAACATGATGCTAAGGTAAAGGACTACCTCTACTATGCACTAACTTCTTCTGAATTTGAAAAGATTTTTGCATATGATTCAGCTAAGGAAATTTGGGACAAATTTAAGGTAGCACATTAAGGTACAAATCAGGTAAAAGAAACTAAAATAAATCTTCTATTGTAGGAATATGAGGCCTTCTCTATGAAGGAATCAAAAAACATTTTTGAAATGTTTGAAAATTTTCAGAAAATCACCAACAACTTAAAGAACTTAGGAGAAAAATATGAAGCGCCAAAGCTAGTAAAGAAAAACTTGAGATCTCTGCCTAGACACTGGATGCCTAAAGTGGCTACTACACAGGAAGCAAAAGATTTAATAAAGGTGATAGTAGAAGAACTCCTAAGATCACTCATGACCCATGAAGTCCTGATGAAATAAAAGGCTCCTGATGAAGTCAAAGGCAAGAAAATAATTGCTTTACAAGCAGAATTAGAAAATGATAACTAGAATCAGAAAATTAGAAGAAGCCTCAACCAATGAAGATGATGAGGATATGGCAATGATTACTAGAAGATTCAGAAATATGATGAAGAAGAAAAGATTCGATAACAATTCCAAGAACTTCAAAAGTAACGATAATAAAAAGGAAGTTCCAATCTATTACAATTTCAGCAAGCCTAGGCATATGAAATTTGACTGCCCAGAACCAGATAAAAAGCAACGAGATAAGAAGAAAATGTATAACTCTTACTTTGATAAAAAGAATATTTCTAATAACAGGAAATTTGGAAAGAAGAAGAAAACTATGGTTGTATGGGAAATGCTGAAAAACATGATGTAAGAAAGCTTGAGTGAAGAAGAAGAAGAAAATGAAGCTCAATTCAACTCTAAAGAAAAAGATTAGGAAGAGCATCATACAGAAATAAGCTTTATGGTCATCCACAATGATGAGGTAAATTTGAAACCTGAAATTTCTGATATTGAAAAATTACTAGAAGAACTGTATTCAAATTATAAAACATTAAAAGCTGAACACAAGAAAACTAAAAGAGAACTTAAAAGAACTATTAATGAATGCTCCAAATTAAGAAAAGAAAATACATTACTCAAAACTGATCATACTATAAATATAAAACTTGAGCAAATCAAAGCAAAAAATTATGCTTAGAAGAACCATAACTACTACCTTATTAAAACTAAAACAAAGAAAGACATAGGAAACCAAAGAAAAAAAATTACAAAAGAAAACTAGAACCCAAATAGAATATGATTTAGATTCCTAAAATAATTGCTAAAGTTGTAAATGCAAAGATATATCCAGAAAATATATTAGTAGCATCTAAAAAATAAAATATTCTGCTACTAATTCACCTATACCTATTTCTAAATAGGTACCAAAAGTTATAGCTTAATTTTATTACTACAATTGTGTTTTAGAGCCACAAAGAATAGCAAGTGGTATATTGATAGTGTTTGCTCAAAACACATGATAGGAGAAAGGGAGCTGTTCACAAAACTAAAAGATAAAAATGGAAAAACAATTACCTTTGGGGATAATGGAAAAGGTAGAGTGAATGGAATTGGTAAAATTGCCCAACCTCCCTCTATTATAATTTCCAATATTTTACTAGTAAAAGGATTAAAACACAATCTCTTAAGTGTAAGTCAATTTTGTGATAATGGTTACAAAGTTTTGTTTGAATCTCATACTTGTTCAATATTAGATAGTTCAAATTCAATTATAGTACTTGGAAAAAGACATGGAAATATATATTTGGTGGATTTAAATGATTTCCAACTCAAATTTCTTGTTGTAAATAACAATGAACCCATGTTGTGGCATAGAAAGCTAGGACATGCTAACAAAAATTTGATTGAAAGATTATATAACAAAGATCTAATTGTTGGCTTACTAAAACTCAAATTTGACAATGAGTTATGTGATACTTGCATGAAAGGAAAGTAAAAGAATCATTCAATTCAAACAAAGACGTATACATAACGAAACCCCTTTAATTGCTACATATGGATTTAGTTGGACCAACAAGAATAAGAAGCCATGGAGGGAAACATTATGCATATATCATTGTAGATGGCTTTAGTAGATTCACTTGGGTAATGCTTCCAACATCCAAAGATGAAGCTTTTTCATTCTTTGAGGTATTTTCCAAACATGTATAGAATGAACAAAGCTCTTATATAGTTTCCATAAAGAGTGATCATGGTGGAGAGTTTGAAAATCATATATTCATTGATTTTTGTGAAAACAATAGAATTCTTCAAACTTTCTTGAACACCCTAATAAAATAGAGTAGCTGAAAGAAAAAATAGATCCTTAGGAGATGATAAGTGGCTAAAAGGAAAAACAAATCCTTGCTAGAGATGGCAAGGACAATGTTGAGTGAATATAGCCACCCACAGTATTTTTAGGCTAAAGCAATGGACATGGCATGTTATAATATTAACAGAATCTTTGCTAGATCTATACACAACAAAAATTTATTTAAATTATATTATGGCAAGAAACCAAATATCTTATATTTTCAAACTTTTGGTTGTAAGTGCTTTATTCTTAATAATGGCAAAGAAAACTATGGTAAATTTGAAATCAAATCTGATGAAGGCATTTTCCTTGGTTATTCTAATGTTAGTAAGGCATTTAGAGTCTACAACCTAAAAAATAAAACTATAAAGGAATCTGTTCATGTAAAGTTTGATGAAAATACTAATTCCTCTAGGAGGATAAGTGATTTTGATTATGAGATAGGAGAACTAACAATATCAATTGGAAAATAAAAATACAAGACAAAGAAAGCAAAAATTCCCAATCAGAAACACAAATGGATGAAGAAATGGATGATGGACCATTCTTAATAAGGTAAATAATAAAGGTAACAATACTTTTCCTAAAGATTGGAGATTCATGCATGATCACCCTGAAAGTCAGATAATTGGTGATGACTAGATCTTCTTATCACCAAATATGTGACAATTTTGCTTTTATTTCTCAATTAGAACCAACTTGCTTAGAACAAGCTTTAGAAGATGAAAAGTGGATTTCAAGTATGCAAGAAGAATTAGACCAATTTAAAAGAAATAATGTGTAGACTATTATTCCAAGACCAAATCATCAAACTACTATAAAACATAAATGGGTCTTTAGGATTAAATTAGATAAATCTGGAATTTTAGTAAAAAATAAAGCAAGATTAGTAGCAAAAGGGTACTCTCAAGAGGAAGGTACTGATTTTGAAGAATTATATGCTTCTATTGCAAGAATTGAAACCATTAGAATACTTCTTGCATTTGCATCCTGTATGAACTTCAAGTTATATTAGATGGATGTAAAGAGTAAATTCTTAAATAGATTTATAAATGAAGAAGTTTATGTAGAACAATCACCTAAGTTTGAAGATCCTCATAACCCAAATCATGTGTTAAATTTAAGAAAGCTCTCTATGGTTTAAAACAGGCTCCCAAAGCCTTGTATGAAAGGTTAGGCAAATTTCTCATTGAGAAAGGTTTTTCAAGAGGCAAAGTTGACACTACTCTCTTCATTAAACCTGCAACAAAAGATATTCTTATAGTTCAAGTTTATATTTATGATATATTATTTGGTGCAACTAATGAAAATCTTTGCAAAGAATTTTCCAAGACAAGGCAGGGAGAACTTGAAATGAGCTTGATGGGCAAACTCAACTTGTTCTTGGGACTACAAATTAAGTACATGAAAGAAGGAATTTTCATTCACCAAGCCAAATAAACAAAAGATCTATTAAAGAAGTTTAACATTGAAGATGGGAAAAGGTATGGAATGCCAATGAGTATATCAATAAAAATGGACAAAGATGAAAAAGGTAAGTCTATTTGCCAAAAACTTTATAGAAGTATGATAGGATTTCTTTTATGTTTAACTGCTAGTAGACTTGACATAATGTTTAGTATAAGCATGTGTACTAGACTCCAATTAGATCCAAAAGAGTCACATCTTGTTGCTGTAAAAAGAATATTTAGATATTTTTAGATACACCCAATCCTAGATTATGGTTTCCAAAAAGTTCAGATTTTAATTTAATAGGTTACTCAGATGCAAATTTTGCTGGATATAAAGTAGATAGAAAGAGTACCTCAGGATCTTGCCAATTTCTAAGAAGCATGATTATTTCATGATTCTCTAAGAAACAAACATCAGTAGCATTATCAACTGCTAAGGCTGAATATATAGCAGCAGACAATTGTTGTGCATAGATCCTCTAAATGAAACAAATATTAAACAATTTTGGCCTTAACTTTGTTGGTGTACCTATTAGATGTGACAACATTAGTGCTACAAATCTGACTAAGGATCCAGTTCTATATTCTAGAACTAAGCATATAAAAATCAGATATCATTTTATTAGGGACCATGTTCAAAACCATGACATTTGCTTAGAATTTGTCCCAATAGAAAATTAGTTAGTAAATATTTTTACATAACCACTTCCAGAAGAAAGATTTAACATGATAAGAAGAGAACTAGGCATTCTACATCTAAATGCATAAAAGGCTTAATTTATCAAATAAATTAGCCATTTTGTATTCTCATCTATGTAAAACATAAAATGAAATACATTGTAATCTTTCATTTTCTAAGAAATATATAAATGCATATTTAATTCTCTATCTTGGTAATGATTCCTAAATAAACATGTATTAATGGGTAAAAAAGGTAATTAATATGTAAAACTTAAAATCCAAACCAAAAAAAAAATTATAAAATTTAAGAGTTAAGTCAAATTTTATACTTCGTAGCCTCCAAAGTTAACTTTGGAGCCTTCGAAGGCCCAAACAAAAGCCTCTGAAGTAATACATCGGAGCATACAAAAGTCCCAAATCAAATTTTTACCTCCGAAAAACCTCTTTCGGAGCATCCAAAGCCAAAACGCATTAGTGTTTCGGAGTAATTTTAAACCAAACAGTAAAATCTGAAAGCACTCAATCTATTTAAGTGCTTGAAACCTCTCTAAAATCCTAAATTCTTCTTCTCCAAACTCTCATTACCTCCCTTTTAGAGAAGACTCTTCATCTTCCCTCTCTTTTCAAATCAATATCTCAACTCTATCCATCTCTCTTCTTGCCTTCTTCAACATCTCATCGAGAAACTCCCATTTCCATTCAAAACCCTAGATTTCTCTATTAAAATGGTGAGAACTAAAGGAGCAAAAAGCAAAAGAAAGGAAAGGGATGATTCTCCATGAAGAAGAGGAACTAAAAATGCTAGACAAGAAGTTGATACACTTGAGTTAGTCTTTTTGAACAGTTCATCTGATTACTCTAGATTTTCAAACAGATATGAGGATAGGAGAATAGTAAAAAGGAAAATCTTCAATTTTGAAGCCTTTGGTATCAATTAGAAGTATCTAAATGGTTAAGATACCAAGGTTCGAATGAATATGTGAGTTACAGTGATAGTCTATATCCTAAACTTATAAGGACACTTATCTGTAATCTCAATACAAGGACAGAAAAATCATGGACAGGAGAAACAAAGATTTAACTATTGATAGAGAGTTTAAGAAATTGTTTCAATCTCTCTAAAGAAGAAAAAAAGATAGTATGGCCTTCTAGAGCAAAATTATTCTCGGAATTAGTAGAAATACAAATAGATGAGAAGGATGTCAGAATAATGTGGGCATTGAAGAATAGGAAAAAAATGAATCTAGCCAAATTAATGGTAGATCACATTCACCTGATCAAGAGCACCACATGATTTCCCCTACCTTATGAAATGGCTCTGAAAAAACTGATGAGGAAAGCAGGAGTAAACTTTTGAAATGAAAATGAAAACTCCCAAGAAATATAGACACATTAGATGAGAAGAATCTGAAAAGGATGGGCTTTAAGCCAACGACACACGGTTGGATCACTGAAAAACCCAGAAGAGCAACTCAATTAAAGAGATCTAAACCTAATGAAAGAACAAAAAGGGAAGAAAAGGGCACAGAACCAAGGCAATAGCTCTCCTCACATGAAGAAGAAGAAGGAACAGAAAGATAAGAATTCAAGAGTCCACTAGTAGAAGCAAGAGAAGAATTATTCAGCAAAGAAGATCAATCTAAAACTAAGAGAATAGAAGAAGTTCCAAGAGAGGAACAAACAACTATCATATAAGAAGTATTGGAAGAAACTTTGAGAGAAAATGTATTTGAAGAAACAGCAACAGCAACCATGCCATCACACACTCCCATCAGATCCCCACCACCTATTCAACCTACTCATTCTCATCAATCATCCACCTCATCAATTCCCAATATACAACCAATCCCACAATACCTAGAGGATAGACTGACAATGATTGAACACTATCTGTCTACTCTAGCTATTCAGATGAATAGAATGGATCATAATCTTTCCACTGCCATGTCTTCTATGATCCTAAGAGCCAATAAGATTAACCAAAGACTTGATTCTCTACAATCTCTAGAAGAATCATTCAGAAGTCAAGCCTATCACCATCACTTCTCTCCACCCCCAACTTACTTTCCATCACCTCCACATCACTTCTCTCCAGTTACAACCAACTCTCCTATCAAAGTGATGTCTTCTCCCTCACACTCACCTCCTCATCCATCATCATCTTCTGTAATTCCAAAGGTTGCTCAACACTAGGGTAAACCTGCTGAAATTGTCTCTCTGTCTCCTCCAACTCAAGCCTCTCCTTCATTACCTTCATTAGTTCCTGAAGTCTTTCCAACCATGCCTCAGGATTACCTTTCCAATCCTCATCGAGCCATTGTTATATATGGAAAGTATCCTATCATAGTACCAATTCCTAAATAGTACTTTCTTCCCCTAGGAACATTTGATTAACTAGGCTTCACTGAAAAGGATATTTATTTGTTAGGAGAACTCTTTCCTAAATGAATTAATCAAGTTCCACCAGAATGGGACTCACTCTTAATTCGTCCAGTATGGAGAAAACTCCAACTCCTCCAAAATCTCCTCCAAAACTAACTCTTGATAATCCTGATATTCTCATTCATATTGTCAATCCAATCAGGATGACTTTCTACACAGGATTCAACTTCTTCCCAATCCTCCATTGACTCCCAAAGGTCACATAATTCACATTCCTGATAGAGAGTCAATTCTTCAAGAGTAGTCTGAGAAACTTCTTCAGATGCTTTAGCATTAAAACCAATCAGAAAAGTGTTTTAATCTCCCTTAAGTTTTAATCAATTCTTTATTCTCACTTCTTTATTCTCACTAAGGAAGAATACTCTTTCTACAATAATGCCAACCTAGAGGCCATTGTTAACAATCTCCCTTTTCCATACCCTTAACTTTCAGATACATCTATTGAAGATAGAATAAGACAGATACAATATCCACCAGTTACTTTTCAAAAATCAAAATCCTCACCACCACCTTCTACCAACCCCAAACCAAAACCACAACCCAAACCATCCTCTTCAACATAACCTTCATCCTCCAAACCTAAGAGGAAGCCAAGAATTCCACCTCCCAAGGAACTAAAAAAGGCTCCTTTTGAAAGAATAACCATGTACTACTCGGAGTACAGAGCTCGCATGAATGCCAATACAGAAGCCCTCTTAAAAGGGACTCATATAGCATTTCCTAAACTACTAAACCCAAAATTTTGGGAGCGCATTGACTTTATCTATGTATCAAGCTATGGAACTACAACTTGTACACATGAATCTCCTATAGCAATTCCCAAGGATCCACTTTTTATCCCAAAAAGACCTAGATCATCTTCCAAAACACCAAAGCCCTCTACTACATCATCATCTTCTCAACCCAAACCCCCTCTTCTACCTTTCTTTCCTAAGACTTATAATAGAAACCCAAACCACCCTAATGATATTGTTGCCTTTATATTTTTTTTCTCTAATGTAATTTTTCCTTTCTTTCTGTAAAGAATTTTGACTTTGTGCATATGTTGTATCTACAAATTTTTCAAGGACAAAGTTCTATATGTATGCAATTTTGGTCATCAATGTTATTGTTTGTTTCTTTCCACCTTTTTGATTATGACAAAAAGGGGGAGAAAATGTGAATCTATAAATAGGGAGAAAATAAACTGAGAAAAGATGTGCATACAAATTTCTTTTGTATGAAATACAGTTAAAATATTGTGCATCTATTTAGGGAGAGCTGCACTGAATTAATCAATAAAAAATTTATTAAAATATTTGAAAATTAAGTTGCCTTAAGTTTATTGTTAGATAAGTATTGAAAGGTATATCACTCACTATTTTGTCATCAACAAAAAGGGGGAGAATGTTGAACATTCTATCTTGCTTGATTTTGATGACGAACATTCTTAACCAAGTAAGTTTTAATGATGAGAAAAAATATGAGTGTAACATTGAGGTACTAACAATTTGTTCTCAAGCATATTGCAGAAATATTATCCCATACTTGACTTGAGAATAATCATCATGATGATCAAAGGAAGAAACCAAGTTAATGCTCATAAAAAATAAGTATATAAATTTTATATATACTTAAAATAAGAAAACAGAGATCTTAAAGTCTTCAAAGCATGCTTTGGAGCTAACAGGAACGTCTTTGTAGACATTAAGATGTGCTTCTGAGTTAATTGGAAAGCTTTTGAGTCAGCCCAAGACAAGCTTCAAAATCATCATAGCGTGCTTTAGAATCATCATAAGTATACTTCAAAGTCAATAGATCAGCTTCGGAATCATCATAGCATACTTCGGAACCAATAGAAAAGTTTCAGAGTCATCATAGCGAGCTTTGGAAACAAAAGACAAGTTTCAGAGTCCTCATAACAAGCTTCGAAAATAAAAGATAAGTTTGGAGTTGTCATAGCACACTTCAGAGCCAATAGGAAAGCTTCAAAATTGTCACAGTATATTTCAGAGTTGCCATGGAAGTTTCAGAGTTGTCACTATACACTTCGGAATCCACAAGACATACTTCAGAATTAATCAAGCAATCTTCAAAGTTATGAATATAAACTTTGGAGTTAATCACACAAGTTTTAGAGTAAATCAGATATGCTTTGGAGTCACAAAGACATGCTTCGAAATCATGGAGTTACACTTTATAATCAATCAGACTTGCTTTGAAGATATCAAAATATGCATCAGAGTCAGCAAGCAATTTTTGGAGTCAGCAAACAAACTTCAAAGTCAGCAATCGTACCTCAAAGTCTTCAAAAACTTACTTTAGAGTCAGCAAGCAATCTTCGGAGTCAGCAAACAAACTTCAAAGTCAGTAATCGTACCTCAAAGTCTTCAAAAACTTACTTTAGAGTCAGCAAGCAAACTTCACAGTTGTCGAACAATACTTTGGAGTCACCCTTTTTTGAAGCATCAAAAGTTCAAAAAATTTGAACTCTTCTCTGCCTAGTTCCATTGCAATTAAAAAGGTTTACCATCATTTCAGAGAATCAATCATAGTATCTGAAATCATTCAAAGGATATGGCTATTCACTCATCACTTTGGAGTAACCAAAGAAGCTACTTTGGAGCATCCGATACTCATGTGAACATTAAGAGAAGTCAATGACAAAGTTGCAGACCAATACCAGACTGCTGTTAGACGTCAGACAAGATGTAAGATGAAGAAAAATATTTTTGAATGTTTAAAAGTCTGCCACAGTTAACAATGGAAAAATCTCTCTTAGCCTATAAAAGAGGCATTCAAATGCAAAAAGAAAAAATATAGAACATATTGAATATATGAAAATACAAAAAACCTAAAGTTTTGAATTATTCAAAATGTTCCTTCAAAGTTCAACTCCAATGGTTACAACTCCATCAGGTTCTCAAAGTCTAAATCACTTCTCAATCAAGGAGTTTGAATCTTTTACTCATATTGCTTATTCATTTACTTAAAGTTCTGAATTTATGCATAAGTCTACCTAAGTAAGTGTAACACCTTAAGTGTTAATGGATATTGAAAATGAGGAGAATTTTTTGTATTTTAGCATAATGAGGAATTGAGGTGATGAACAATGATTTATAAAAAAACTTGTTAGGGAAAATTGAATTGAACAAAGAAAATAACTTCATTAGTAGTTTTGAGTGAAAAAGAACCTAAATGGTTATTTTGAATAAAGTTATGCATATGACTGGAATAACTAATAAACCATGTTTATTATGTGAAATGTGATATGTACCAGGTCTTGAATTGAACTTTACAGATGATCTTTCAATTTTGAACCATTGAGTTGAATATTCCGCAAAAAGAACTCAATAGGTGAATTTGAGTAAAAGAATTTATTTGAACTATAGAAAGGATATAAACTAGTCATCATATGTATTATAATGTGTGTGAAACATTAGTTTGTTTATTGGATGCAGCTTGGAATGAAAATGGCATATGGAGTCACTTATAGTAGAAAATGTCGGTTAAAAAGAACTGAATAGGTGATTATTGGCAATTGACCTTAAACGAGGTAAAAAATATTATGAACATGTCCTAGATAATGTATATGATATATGGAAGGTGATAGTTATGATGTTTAAAGTATTTTATGTGAAATGAGGCTATTGATGATTTTGTTTAAGTACAAATTCGAAAATTGAATAGCTTATTGCAATGGACAAGTTATTATTTGGATTTGGGGTGAGAATTAATTTCTTAAATGAGTAATTGAGGGTGATTATGCATGAAATTAATGAAAAATGAAATGATTAAAAGTTTAGTAATGATAGATAAGAAAAAAGTGGGAAATTTGGAAGAAAATTAAAGGGGCACAAGTGTGTATTACAAAAATGCTAAATTCAAAAAAAGGGTTTCACTATGATTGAATTTGTATATAGACAATGGACTAATTTGAAACCTTGTTCAACATGAAAGTTGTAAATCATAAATTATCTTACTAATGGAAGAAAAATCACCCAATTTTGATGTCATATGAGGAAGGTATGATGAATATATCAAAGTTGTTCCAAATGACTAAAAAATAACAAAATGAATGAGATGGGTCAAGTTTATTAAAACTTTTGACATATTTGGGGGATATTTGGAAAATTTTGTTAACATAAAAGTTTTATCCCTTGAAGTCAACTTTCCAATGCCTCCAAAATCTAGTAATTTGGATATAGTATGTAAATGTTATGCTCAAATTACTAGCAGTGTATTGGGGCAGCAGATTAGTGTTGCGACACAGGAACTCAATGTCGCGACACAGAGAGGCAATGTCGTGACACAAGTTTTCTATATTGTGACATTGGGTAGTTAGCAAAGTCTATGTCATGACAGAAGTTTTCTATGTCATGACACTGGCTCTGTGGCATGCCAGAGCACCAGAAAATTTGATCTTTTTAAGCCCTAAACCCGTTCTATTTTTCATTTTCCATTATGTTCTTCTTCGCCAATGCCATTCTTCTTCCCCTAGCTTCGTTATACCTCATTTAGCATCTATTTTTCTGGAGGGCATGGGGATCAAGTTGGGTAATATAGCTAACATGCCTTTTGGCTTGAATTTTCTGAATTTGGGCAGTGGACAATGGAAGTGGGTCCATTTTTTTATAAAATAGAAGGAGCAACATGAAGTTGGGAGCTTGATTATTCAATTGGGGAGGATGGCTACGCTTGTAAGAGATGGTAAGCCCAATCTCCCAACAAATCTCTGATTTAAAATTTTTAGGGTTTAGAGAAATGATGATTTTTTTGGCTTAAATCAATGTATATGATTATAAATTCATGGTGGAATAATTTGATAGAGTGATTATCATGATTTAGCATGAGAAATTGTGAATTATGCAAAGCTAGGATTTTGATGAATAGTGAAATTTGGAGACTTTGTATTTTTATTAAAATTATCATAAGATAAATGATTAAATAAGTGATTATGATATTTTAAGGCATATTTGAATCAATTTGGGTTATTGGAAATGAAATTATTGTTATGCCCTAAGTTAGGGTTAAAGAAGATTTATATGTTTAGGTCATGTAAGCCACAAATTGATGGTATTAAGCATCTAATTAGATTGTTATAAAAGTCAATTGCCTGCCAGTTATATTGTATGATGATTATATATGATTAGGAGTGAGATTCCTTAAGAAACTTTGTTGAAAATGTTAAATTTTGACTATTCTTATTTAATATGGATATGAATAGCCTATATGGCTTTGTTGTGGTAAGAGTGGCTAGAGTGTTTATGCTTAAAAATGATATGAACCATGATAGAATGATATAAAATGTCCAATGATAAGGATTTGATAACCTCATTGATTGAAAATGTATAAGAAAAGTAATTGTTTGGCTTGATATATTTGAGTAAAATCATCTTGTAATTAAATGGAACTATTACCTTATACAGGATGATCTGAGAAGGATAAAAAGGTGTAGAGTTAGAGAAATGGTTGGGAGCTAAGAACCTGAGATAAGTAGGCATTTGTACCATTGGATGGATAGGGACAATGTATATCCCATTTGTTTTAAATCTGGGCATGTTTGTTAAATGCATGGGGATTAGCCCATTTGTATGAATTTAGGCATGTATGTTTTGCTTGGGATTAGTGGATATCCCATGTTTGATTAAAAATTAATATTTGGTTTAGTGTGAATGCTTAATATGAGGGATAGGGAAGATCCCTTTGTTGTATGTTAAATTTGAAGATTTGTTAGATATGAAATAACATGGATTTCTTTATGTGGCATTTATTGATAAGTATATATCCATTTTTGGTTTTTTATAATGATGAATATTGATTATTGGATATGAAATATGCTAATTGTGGATTAACTATTGTTTATGACATTTGTCTACTTATTGAGTTGCCTGGACTCACGCCTTCTTGTTTATTTTTTAGGTGACAGGCCAAGTGAAGAATCCTAGTTGAGGCTTGGGACTGGTGAGCTATCTTTGAAGACATCATTCTTATGATAGAATAATTTGGATTTGTAATTTATTTGGATTGTATAATTATAGTTAGAAGATTGTCATTGATGAATAATTGAATGGCCTGTCATAATAAAGTACTTAAATTTATAGATGAATTGCATGTTAGACTAGTGGATGTATTGCCATCATGATTCACATTCAATCTTGGGCTGTGGGAATGTGGGTGTATGTTTTAGAATCTATATTATTGCTTTATGTTAGTTTATATATGACTATACAGGTTTGGATAGCTCCATTTTCAGGGGAGACTCCGTCCAATTTTCTATAAAAATTAGACAAATTTGAAAAATGGGACCCGAGCACCCCCACCCTAAAAGTGGGCAAGTCAAGGTGAAAATACAGTGCAAAGTGGTAAGTCGCACCTTGGAAGGCTGGGCATGACAGTAAGAGATATTAATATGTGCACTTCTTTTTAGTATTGGTAACACAAGTAGAGTGCTTGGTATTTATGTATTGAGATAAGTAAGTAGGGAACTTACTAAAAGGATATAAGTTCATTAATGACCTTTGAAAAGTAATAAGTTATAAAAGTTTCTGATTAGTTTAAAAAACCAATAATTTGGTTGGTAAGCTTGTGGGAAAACCAACATGTATTTGGTCAGGTTGATCAAGTTGTTAGTGGAACTTGAGATTAGTAGAGGAAACTGACTCAGAGAAGTGAAGTAGAAACCCAAGAAGGGCTAAACCACTATAATATTCTTGTGCTATGCATTGTGCAATCTGTTCTACTTATTCATTCAGCATTTTAAACATTTGATTTGGCCAAAAGTTTTAAAAGCTCAATTCACTCTCGCCCCCACTCTTGAGCTAACATTGTGTAAGGGACCAACAATAATGAAGTAGAATCATATGGAAACTTGACTAGGATGAATCATGCATGAGAATTTATTAATGGGAAGGCAATTTTGCAAAAGTTAAGGGTTGTTTTGTAAATAATAAAATTACCAAATTGTAAATTGAGAAACATAATAATTAGAATGATTATTAATTTAAAAGATGATGTATAAAGTGTAGAAATGTTGAATTGGCGAATGGAAACAGAAAACCCTAGAATTGAACTTGGTTAAGGTGGTGATAATGTAAGGGATATTAATTTGCATAATTATAGCATGTAAACAATTTAATATGTTATGATGAATGTTGGATTGAGACTTGATTGAAAGAGCCAATTATTTTGGTTGCTTGGGATAGAAGGAAGAAATCTTAATTTGTGAAGAATTGAGGTAAGTAGGTTTTTCCTGAATTCGTGCATGATTGGACATGATCTTGTGTAATACCATATAAGCATCAAATTTTATCGATATTTAGTTTGAATGCTGGGTAATTGAAATTACGAAACCATTTTGTGTTTGGATTTGATCCCATGCATATTATATAATGATTTGAGCTTTTATAGTATTATGTTGTGATTCGATTTTTCACCATTTGACATGAGTTGAGCATAGTATTGGCATGCTTATGGTTAAGTTACATAAGTAGATGTATGTTATATGCTGTGTGGCTTAGTGTATAGCTTGTGGCTTATTGATTGCCTATGTAGCATGTATAGCCTATGTGGTTAAATGGTTGCCTATGTGGCTGATTGGTTGCCCATGTGGCATATAGAGCCTGTGTGGCTAGATGTTGGCCTTGATGACTTGTGATAGTGATATATTGAGATTGGCATTGCATGATATTTAAGTGATGTTGAATTGTAGTTGTGAGTTTGATACACTTGAATTCCTTGTTAGATGTGGTTGGTATTGGGGAACTTATTGTGATACCTGTGGAGCGATGAGGGCGGAGCACTCTTGGAACTTTGCTTGGGTGGTAAATTCCCAGCACTGCAAGAGGTAGACTTGGCAGGCTTCTAGCTAGGGATACAAGGATGGACCATTTGCACATCGAAGAGGGGGAGAGTGGTTTCTTTGTCTTTAGTAAGTCCTGATAATGATGCATTGATAAAGTATATGTCTTGATGAGGATACCATAATAATATTGTTGTACATGAGTCTTGGTTATGAGTATGACTTAATGGTAATGATGGATTTGAAGAGTATGTCTGATCTAGGTGAGTTAGATTCTAGAAACGAAGACATGTGTATTGTGGGCATGGGTACATGGTGCATTGCCATGACATTTAGCATACCATGGATTTATACATTGCTTGTATTAAGTATATGTATTTGAGCATGTTCTTTCCTTTGATTATTTTCTTATAGTTTTCCGCTTTGCTTAGTTACTGAATTGCTTGGACTCACGCCATTTTATCACCATTTTCAGTTGATAGGCCAAACGATGGAGCCCAACTGGGATTTGGAACTCCTGGCTGAGAGTAGGGTACAACCTCTATGATGTATAGATGAATTAGTGTTTAGAAATCATATGTGGATATGACATCTAATGTACATAAATTTGTAATTAGAAAGGTTGCAATTCTTATGGTGTATTGGGTATGTATGATATAGTTATATTAGCACTTCATTATGTGGATTATACCTATATATTTTCTTATAGGTCTGGTTGTGCCTTCCCATTACAATGCGGCTTACCTTATGATTCTAGGTAGTATGAGTGTTTGTTGTCTTAATTGTGATAGTGATATGATGTGAGAATGAAATATAGAATGTTGTACTGGAGCAGAAACCCTTATCTTTTAAGGGAGACTCTATCGAATTTTTGATAGAAGCCTTCTCTGAGATAAAAGATAGTCAAAATGCATAGGCCCTTAAGCAGGCTATTACATAAAGTTCCCTAAACTACCTCTTACACTTTTCTATTAAGAATTTGCTCCAAACATCTCATAAAGCTCATATGTTTCTTCTAGACTCTTTTCTCCCATGGCTCCACCTGCAGCATTGTCAACCATAGCTTGGTATGGTTGTGTTAGTCCATCATAGAAAAATTGGTTAAGCAACTCAAGTGGATATCTATGATGAGGGCATTGAACCAAGATTATTTTAAACCTTTCCCATGCCTCATGGAAAGCTTCACCATCCAATTGAGGGAAAGTAGCTATTTTGCTTCCCAATTCAGCAATTTTAGCATGAGAGTAGAATTTATCAATGAACTTATTATAAATTGATCCCCATGTTGTCAATGAGCCAGAGGATACTGTCATGAACCATGTCTTGGCTGTATCTTTCAGAGTGTATGGAAAATATCTCATGCGTAACTGATCTTTTGTTAGGCCCTATAATAGAAATGTTTGGATGGTTGCATAGAAATCACGCATAAAAGTCAATGGATCCTCTGAAACTAACCCATGAAAAGATAGAAGTGTGTTAAAATGAATATGTTTAAAGTCATAATTTCTAGTATGCTCATCTAACACAATGTATGAAGGTGAAATCTCTATAGTAGGGCATGCAAACTCTTGCATTAATTGTTAAGCCTGTTGAGCATATTGCGCTTGTTGAGCTTATTGCGCTTATTGAGCTACTAGGTTCTCCACATTGTCAGCCATGTTTACTTCTTCTCCTTTGCTTAAAATCTTTGTTTAATGGAAATAGAGTAGGATTTAGAGATCTCCTTCCATACATTCACAATACTGCAACGGAAAGAAGGAAATAATTAAAAATAGTCTTATACACAATTATACACAAAAATAAAAGAAAGAATATAACTCATCTTAATCAAATAAATTTGGAATCTTTCCCTGGCAATGACAACAAAAACTTAATGATTCAAATTATAATTCCTCATAAGTGTACATATAGTAATATAGTGTGCAATGCAAGGGTCGATCCCACAGAGAATGGTCAAACTGTAATTTTAGTTATTGAGTTATCTTAACCTTAAAAGAATGAATTTATAACTAAACAGACATGGAATAAAGTTTGGTATAATTTTTAAATTTTAGAAACTTAATGGAATGAAAGTAAATAAATGACTAAAAATAGTGCAGAGAGATTAGCAAGATGCAAAAGTCTAGGGATCCAATTCACCATTAGATGATGCCTCTTTTGCTAATGGAATGTTGGATTCAATGCCTCACTAGGGTTCATCCTTTCAAAAGTAAGATTATTACTGTTAGGTGTGGGGGTTTAAGTCAAGTATTTTCACCCATTTCAATTACCTATGGTGTGTAGCATAATTGAGGTGAAAACCCATTAAGCTCAAGAACATAAGAACCTAAATTGTATGCTTTAGCATATGGTGTCTACCTTAACCATCTATCCTACTCATTCAAGGGAGCTTATGGCTTAGTATATGGTGTCTACCTTAACCATGCTTTGATAATTAATCTAACTTATAAAATTGGTGGTCAAGCAATAAAATAAGTTAAATCATTGCAAACACTTGATGAATGAAACAAGATCATATATCATTAATAACCAACAATTCATAACAAAGAGTATCTGTAACAACCCGGGGCTCCAGTGCGATATTGTCCGCTCTGGCATAGGGCGCCCACTCACGGCCACTCCCCACCCTCACGGTTTTGTCCCGAACAAACGGGCCCGTCACGTGCCCCGCCAAAACGGGTCACACCTTCACAACCGAGCCCCACATATTTAGCCCAGGACTCCCTCCCTCACCCAGGCGATGTGGGATATACATCCACCCCTCCTCAGGGCTGCCATGTCCTCATG
>JAYJMB010007282.1:0-10347 GCA_036873735.1 Pouteria campechiana
CCAACCTTTGCTAAGGTTTGAAGGTTTCATTTCTGCGGAACTTCTTTCTCGTCGGTTCCATTTATGCGGGACCGATGGGCGCGACAACCTTTTCTAAGGTTTGAAGGTTACATTTCTGCAGAACTTCTTTCTTGTCGATTTCATTTTTGCGGAACCAATGGGTGGGATAAACTTTTCTAAGGTTTGAAGGTTCTGTTTCTGTGAAACATCTTTCTTGTTGGTATCGTTTCTGCAGGACCGATGGGCGAGATAACATTTTCTAAGGTTTGAAGGTTCCGTTTCTGTGGAACTTCAAGGTTTCGTTCTATGGAACTTCTTTCTCCATCGATTTCATTTTTGTGGGACCGATGGGTGAGATAACCTTTTCTAAGGTTTGAAGGTTCCATTTCTGCGGAAATTCTTTCTCATTGATTCCTTTTCTGTGAGACCAATAGGTGGGACAATCTTTTCTAAGGTTTAAAGGTTTCATTTCTGTGGAACTTCTTTCTTGTTGGTTCCATTTCTATGGGACCGATGGGCAGGACAACCTTTTCTAAGGTTTGAAGGTTTCCTTTCTGTGGCACTTCTTTCTCGTTAGTTCCATTTCTGCGAGACCGATGGGCGGGATGACCTTTTCTAAGGTTTGAAGGTTCCGTTTCTGCGGAACTTCTTTCTCATTGGTTTCGTTTCTACGGGACTGATGGGCGGGATGACCTTTTCTAAGGTTTGAAGGTTCTATTCTACGAAACTTTTTTCTCGTCGATTCTATTTTTGTGGGACCGATGGGCAAGATAACCTTTTCTAAGGTTTGAAGGTTCCATTTCTATAGAACTTCTTTCTCGTTGGTTCCGTTTCTGCGGGATAACCTTTTCTAAGGTTTGAAGGTTCCATTCTATGGAACTTCTTTCTCGTCGATTTCATTTTTGCGGAACTTTTTTTCTCGTCGGTTCCATTTCCTCTGTGTTTTTAGAAAATATCTTTTTGATATTTTGCTAAAAATATTACTAAAAAATCTTCTTTAATGAAAATGAAATAAATAAGCTTTATTGGTAATTTCTACTGATAGTACCTCCTCAGATGTTTGACATTCCAGGTTCGTGGGATGTCTTTTCCAATGAGCCTTTGGAGTCGGTAAGCCCCATTTTCTATAACTTCTTTAACTCTGTATGGTCCTTCCCAGGAAGGTGCAAGTTTTCCCTTTGTATGGATAGGGTTGCTTACCGAGGCTTCTCGAAGGACTAGATCTCCTTCATTGAAACTTCTTTTTTTAACCTTCCAGTCATGGTATTGTTTGACTTATGTCTGTTGCCTTGCTATCCTGGCTTGAGCATTGATCCTTGTTTCTTCCAAAAGGTCCAAATTAGTTTCCAGTGCCTCCTTGTTGGTTTGCAGGTTGAAGTTTTCTGTTCTAGCGGAGGGTATTTTGAGCTCTACAAGTATTACGACCTTGGATCGGTATGTCGACATGAACAGAGTTTCACCCGTGGATCTTTTAGGTGTCGTCCTTAGGGCCTATAGTATTTTTGGTAGCTTTTGGTACCAACTAATTCCGGAACCTTCTATTTTTTCCTTAGGCCCGTAACGATGTTTTTATTTGTAGCCTCTGCTAGCCCATTTGTCTGAGGATGTGCTATTGAGGAAAATTTCTGCTAGATTCCTTGTGTTCTGTAGAAGTGTTTGAATGGCTAGCTTCCAAATTGGGTTCCATTATAGGTGATAAGTATCTCGAAGACCCCGAATCTACACATGATGTTTCCTATAAAAAATTTTCTGCTTGTTTTGCGGAGATGGATCTGGTGGCTTTGGCTTCTGCCCACTTCGTAAAGTAATCAACAATAATGAATATGTACTTCTTTCTTCCTACTATCGGTGGGAATGGGCCAAGAATGTCCATCCCCCATTGATAGAATGGCCAGGGGGTACTAATGGTGCATAATTTTGTTGCTAGAAGAAGGGGAATGCTGGCATACTTTTGGCAATTTTTGCATTTTTTTACGTATTTTTTTGAATCTGCCGTCATGGTTGACCAATAATATCCCTATCTTACTGTCTTGAAAGCCAGGGTCTTTGCAACTATATGATTTGAACATTCTCCCTCATGTATCATCTTCAGGATTTCTTGGCCTTGTTCAATGGAGACACATTGTAGGTATGGGTGTGAGTGTCCTTTTCTATACATATTGTTATCTAGATATACAAATTTGGCAGGGAAGCGCATCAGCTTTTTGGCCTCTAATAGATATGTTGGCTTTTCTCCTTTTCTTAGGTAGGTGTGGATGGGGTCCATCTAGGATATCCCTGAATCTTCTACTGTCATTTCTTCAACCTCTAGGATGCTCGGTGCTATGAGATGTTTGATCAGTATGGTTCTTTGAGGGAAGAAAGAAGTTGCTGTGATTAGTTTTGATAATACATCGGCATGCTTGTTCTTCTCCTTTGGCACTTGGAGGACTTTGATGTTGTAGATTCATTCTATTATAATTTTGGCTGCAGAGAGATATTGTTTCATCAATGGTTCATTAGCTTCATATTCTCCAAAGAGCTGCTTCACAACAAACTGAGAGTCGCTGTGGATAGTTAAATTGTAAATTTTGAGCCTTTGTGCCAGCTTGAGTCCTGCCATCAAAGCTTCGTATTCGGCTCCGTTGTTGGTGGTGGGAAAGTCAAATCGTATTACATATTCGATTCTGTTTCCCTTCGAGCTTTGTAGTATGAGTCCTCCTCCTGCGCCTTCTTTGGAAGCGGAGCCGTCTACATATAGCTTCCATTCTGGATCTATCACTAGGTCTTTCTGCTTTAGGACTAACACTTTTTGGGAAGGAGGTGTGGCTTCTAGGGGAGTGTCCTCTGATGAATCTGGCGCCCTTTCGGGTTCTTTCATTTTGTTGATGCATTCTATGATAAAATCTGTCAGGATTTATCCCTTGATTGCCATCCTGGGTATGAATTCGATGTCGAATTTACTGAGCTCTATGGACCATTTGACGAAACGACCGGATAGTTTCATCTTTTAGAGGAGTTTTTTAGCCGCTGTTCTGTGTAGACTCGGATCCGGTGTCCCTGAAAGTAGGGTCGAAGCCTCCTTGCCGTATTTATGAGGGCGTAAGCAATTTTCTCCACAGTGGGACAACCTTTTCTAAGGTTTGAATGTTCCATTCTGCGGAACTTTTTTCTTGTCGGTTCTGTTTCCTCTGTGTTGAGATATTTATTGCTAAAAAATCTTCTTCATACAATAATGAAAACGAAATAAATAAGCATTATTGGTAATTTCTACTAATAGTACCTTCTCAGATGTTCGACATTCCAGGTTTGTGGGATGTCTTTTCCATTGAGCCTTTGGAGTTGGTAAGCCCCATTTTCTATAACTTTTTTAACTCTGTAGGGTCCTTCCCAGGAAGGTGCAAGCTTTCTCTTTGTATGGATTGGGTTGCTTACCGAGACTTCTCGAAAGACTAGATCTCTTTTATTGAAACTTCTTTTTTTGACCTTCCGGTCATGGTATTGTTTGACTTGTGTCGGTTGCCATGCTATCCTGGCTTGAGCATTGATCCTTGTTTCTTCCGATAGGTCCAAATTAGTTTCCAGCGCCTCCTTGTTGGCTTACAGGTTGAAGTTTTCTATTCTAGAGAAGGGTATTTTGAGTTCTACGAGTATTACGGCCTCGGATCCGTATGTCAGCATGAACGGAGTTTCACACGTAGATCTTTTAGGTGTCGTCCTTAGGGCCCATAGTATTTTTGGTAGCTCTTAGTACCAATTTATTTTGGAGCCTTATATTTTTTTTCCTTAGGCCCGTAACGATGTTTTTATTTGCCACCTCTGCCAGCCCATTCGTCTGAGAGTGTGCTATTGAGGAAAAATTTTGTTGAATTCCATGTGTTCTGCAAAAGGATTTGAATGACTCACTTCCGAATTAGGTTCCATTATTGGTGATAAGTATCCTAGGGACCCCGAATCTGCACATGATGTTTCCCATAAGGAAATTTTTGGCTTGCTTTGTGGAGATGGACTTGGTGGCTTTGGCTCCTGCCCACTTCATAAAGTAATTAACAGCAACAAATATATACTTCTTTCTTTCTACTACCGGTGGGAATGGGCCAAGAATGTCCATCCCCCACTGATAGAAGGGCCAGGGGGTGCTAATGGTGCATAGTTTTGTTACTGAAAGATGGGGAATGCTTGCATGCTTTTGACTTTTTTACATTTTTTCACATATTCCTTTAAATCTGCCGCCATGGTTGGCTAATAATATCCCTGTCTTACTATCTTAAAAGCCAGGGACTTTGCGCCTATATAATTTGAACATTCTCCCTTATGTATCATCTTCAGGATTTCTTAGCCTTATTCAGTGGAGACACACCGAAGGTATGGGTGTGAGTGTCCTTTTTTGTATAGATTGTTATCCAGATATACAAATTTGGCAGTGAAGCGCATTAGCTTTTTGGCCTCTAATGGATCTGTTGGCTTTTCTCCTTTTCTTAGGTAGGTGTGGATGGAGTCAATCCAGGACGCCCTTGAATCTTCTACTATCATTTCTTCAGCCTTTGGAATGCTCGATGCTATGAGATGTTTGATCAGTATGGTTCTTTGAGGGAAGAAAGAAGTTGCTGTGATTAGTTTTGACAATACATCGGCATGCTCATTCTTCTCCCTTGGCACTTGGAGGACTTTGGTGTTACAAATCCTTTCTATTATAATTTTGGCTGCAGAGAGGTATTGTTTCATCAATGGTTTCTTAGCTTCATATTCTCCAGAAAGTTGCTTTACAACAAGCTGAGAGCCGTTATGGATAGTTAAGTTGTGAATTTTTAGCCTTTGTGCCAGCTTGAGTCCTGCCATCAAAGCTTCATATTCAGCTCCATTGTTGGTGGTGGGAAAGTCGAATCATATTGCATATTCAATTTGGTTTTTCTCTGAGCTTTGCAGTACGAGTCCTGCTCTTGCGCCTTCTTTGGAAGCAGAGCCATCTATATATAGCTTCCATTCTAGATCTGTCATTTGGTCTTTCTGCTTTGGGACTAACGCTTTTTGGGAAGGAGGTGTGGCTTTTAGGGGAGTGTCCTCTGATAAATCTGGCACCCTTTCGGGTTCTTCCATTTTGTTGATGCATTCTATGATGAAATCTGCCAAAATTTGTCCCTTGATTGCAGTCCTGGGTATGAATTCACTGTCGAATTCACTGTGCTCTATGGACCATTTGACGAAGCGACGAGAGAGTTCCATCCTTTGGAGGAGTTGTTTTAGCGGCTGCTCTGTGTAGACTCAGATCCGGTGTCCCTGAAAGTAGGGTCGAAGCCTCCTTGCCGTAATTATGAGTGCGCAAGCGATTTTTTCCACAATGGGATATCTGGCTTCAGCTCCTCGCATGATCTTGCTAACATAGTATATGGGCTTTTGCAACTGACCTTCTTCTTTGAATAAAATGAATCCAATAGTCTCGGACCCTGCTGCAAGATAGAAGAAATGAGTTTCTCCTCTTTCGGGGGCACTTAGTAAAGGGAGGGAGGCGAGATATACTTTGAGTTCTTCGAAGGCTTCCTGTGTCTCTGAGCATATTTCTTCTTTGCCCAAATCCATAGTTGCCTGTCTGTGGAGAGCTTTGAAGAACAAGAGGATTCTTTCGGTGGACTTTGAGAGGAACCTGCTGAGCGCTGCTAACCTCCAAGTCAATCGTTGAAGATCTTTAATATTATTAGGCACTATTATGTCTTAGATGGCTTGAATCTTTTCTGAATTTCCCTCGAGGCCTCTCTGGGATATTAAGAAGCTTAGCAGCTTTCTTGATTCTACTCCAAAGGCATACTTTTGAGGGTTCAACTTCATTTTGTGATCTCGGAAGGTTTTGAAGGTTTCCTTCAAGTCTTGAGCATGGCGTGTTTTGATTTTGCTTTTGACCACCATGTCATCAACATATGCTTCCATATATATATTCCTAGTTGATGTTTGAATACACTGTTTATTATCCTCTAATAGGTTACCCCTGCATTCTTCAAACCGAATGGTATTACCTTGTAACAGAATGTTCCTACATCTGTGATGAAGGCTATTTTTTCTTAGTCTGGTTCGTGCATCCAGATTTGATGATATTCGGAGAATGCATCAATAAAGGAGAGTAGCTCATGACCTGATGTGGAGTTTACTAGCTGGTCGATGTTAGGGAGAGGGTAATTGTCCTTTGGGCAGGCTTTATTTAACATCATAAAATCCACGCACATGCATCATTTGCCATTTGCCTTCTTCACCATTACCACATTAGCTAGCCATTCTGGATAATGTACGGGCCTGATGAACCCTACTTAGAGGAGTTTGTTCACCACTATAGCAATGGCTTCCTTCTTTTCTGGGGAAAAGAGTCGCTTCTTTTGCCTCACTAGTTTGTGGTTGTCAGCGACCCCTAGCTTGTGGGAGGTGATTGATGGGTCTATTCCGAGCATATCTGAGGGTTCCCATGCAAAGACATCGGCATTCTCCCTAAGCAGATCGACCAGCTCTTCTCCTAGTGGTGATTTTAGAACGGAGCCGATTTGAATAGTCTAATATTCGGATCCATTCGTCAATGGGATTGTGATCAGAGGTTCTATCGGCTTGTTACGGGTGACTCGTTGCTCGTCCCTGTTGTCCATGGCGTCTATCTGCATGCTTTTCAACATTCCATCCTTCATTGAAATTTCGTAACATTCTTGGCCGATCTTCCTGTTGCTTCTGGCTATGCTAACCCCTTTTCCAACTGGAAATGTGACTGCAAGGAGGTAATTAGACACGATAGCTTTTATTTTATTGAGGCCTAGACGTCCCAATATGGAGTTGTACGGTGATGGGATGTCGACTACCAGGAAATCCAGGTGGGTTGTTATTTTTTCTGGATCATCTCCCATCATAAATGAGAGATTGATGATTCCTTCTGGAAAGACACCATCTCCAATGAAGCTAGTTAATCGCCCTACATAAGGTTGTAATGCTTTGTTTGAGATCCCCATCTTTTCAAAATAATGATGGAAGAGGATATTTACTGAGGAACTGTTGTTGACCAAGATTCTTTTCATGTGGTGGTTCAAAATGACGGCTGATATAACTACTATGTTATTCTGGGGATTTGCTCCATTCGGTATATCTTCTTGTGAGAAGATAATTGGGAAGTCTTCTTCTTCTCTCTTTCTTTTGGGGCTACTTTCCACCAGGCTTACTTGAATAGGGGGAAGGTTTACTGGGCTACCTGATATGACATTGATGGTTCTGACCGTGGGTTAATTATCTTCTGTTGCAAGGTCTCTTTCCCTCTCTTCTCGCCCCCTACCCTTTTGTTATTTATCCTCTGCTTTTCTGGGATCATCGGCCACATATTGTAGTAACTTTCCTCTTTTAATGAGTTTTTCAATTTCTTCTTTTAAGATGCAACATTCATTTGTGTCATGGCCAATGTCTTTGTGGAACAGGCAGTATTTATTTCAATCCAAATGACTTCTTCTTTTGATCTTTGGTGGCAAGGAGACTAGTACCCCTGTCTCTGGATTTTATGGAGGACGTGGATGGCAGAACAGTTAAGAGTGTCTAGGAGTATCTCTGTTTATTGCCGTCGGTCTGCTTCTTCTGAATCTATGAGCAGAAGATGTTTGCCCAGATCCGTAGTTGCATCGATAATGGTTTCCTTCTCGTCGTGATGGCGGGGATTGAGACTGGCTCCACTGTCTTTTAATATCTTCTTCTCTGGTAATTTCATCTGCATCTATGTATCGATTCAACATTTTCAAGAGCTCTAAGTAGTCTCTCGGGGGCCATAGATGTAGCTGGTATCTGACTTTCGGTTATGCAATTCTACTTTGGAGTGCTATTGCCGCAATATTGTGGTCTAGCTTTTCCATATCTAATGAGTACCTATTAAATCTACTCACATATTCGCGGAGGGTCTCACTTTCCCTTTGTTTCACCATCTTTCGCTGTTCTTTTCTACTCCGTTGAGCTATAAACTATCTTCAGAAGCGTTCTTCTGAATCACGGAAGGATTTGATGGATTCTGTTGCCAAAGTTTGATATCAATACAGTGTTGCTCCTTTAATTGTCAGCAGGAATGCACGACATTTAATAGCGTCGGAGACCCCTACAAGGGTCATTTGACCATCGTATCTAGTGAGATGATCGTCAGGGTTCGTGGTGCCATCGAAAGCTTCTAAAGACGGCATTCTAAATTGGGAATAAGCTCCTCCAAGATTTTTGGGCTAAAAGGAGAATGTTTTGCCGATGCTTGCTTCTCTGGCCATCCTTGAGTGTTCCATCTTTCCAGTTTTGTGGCATCATCTTCAAGGAGTTTTCTTATTCCGAGGTGCAAAGATGTTTCTCTTTCTTGGTCGTAGTCGACTTGCCTATGAGTCAGCTCTAAGATGGTATGGACGGTGTTTGCTGGGTTGCCGGTCGGAATGTCCGCGACTGGCATTTTTTCAGGGTTTGCCGAATGTGGTCTGTGCACATCAGGCAATAGTACTCCAAACACGGGAGCGGTGAGATGGACACCGGCTCCGTCTGGATCTCTGGGTCTGTGTGCTGTCAAACCTCTCTAATGTTGGGGATGAGGCGGTGGCAAGAGAGCTTTGGCGGCAGGGAGTCCATCTAGATTATTCCCTTGTTGCTGCATTAATTGCTACATCATCTGCTGCATCATCTCACGTGTCATGTGCTACATCGCTTGTTGACTTGTTGGGCTAGGCTGAGTTAACAGGTCTCCAGGCGGTGGCACTGTGTTGTTTTAGTTCGACGTGGATGGCATGTTGTTGATGATAGCAAGGAGAGAGGAAGCGTCATTTGTATTGTTTATAATATCATCTGACATCTTTTTGGACTTTCTGAAACGCTTTCCATAGACAACGTCAATGTTTGGGTCAATCCCAAATGAAATGCTGATGTAGCTTTTGAGATCTTCCCTCCTTGATTCTTGCAAGACTAGAACACGAATCAGAGAACACTAGGGGTGTTCCTGGCGTGAACATTCTGACGCTCAAGTTAGTAAATGGGACCCTTTGAGGGAAGATGTGGTGGTAATGGGAGAGTTGCCTCAGGGATGCATACCTGGTTGTATTTATAGATGAGCAAGGGTGCATAGCCGGGAGTCTTATGGATCTGTACATAGGTCGAACTAAGAAGTTTATTTAGGAGAGGAATCTCTGAAGATACGTATCCTAAATTTGGATTTCGTGGGATTCGAGGAGATCCCAATAAAGTAGTAGTCTGATGTGGCGAGTTGTCAGCTCAATAATTAATATATGTGTTAAAGTTCCCTAACAATAGGTTTAGAATATAGGTCATGACTTACGAAACTTTGAAGATGATTTGTTAAAATGAATAATATTGTACGATAAAATATTCATAATAATATAAATAAAGCAAAACTCTTATGATACCAATTAAATTATTTTGCGCTTTAGTTTGGATGGGGGGAATCACAACCTTCAATTATAAGTAAGCCTCCATCAACCTTGGCTTACCAAGCTACTAATTCCATGAAGTTTTACTCAATAATTACTATGTATCTATATGTAAGCTATTGATGCATACACTAAAGCCATCTCCTGTTGGGTGGAAGGTCTATCTAATGTGCGTATGCATCTCCTATTGCTGCAACAGCAAATTTGCTCCATGATCCAGATTGTGGTAGGCGATCTATTATTCCAGTATAATTATCACACAAATCATGTAGATACATCTGTCGACTTACCCAACTAAACGAAGCGACTAACAACAAAAAAATTCTAACGAAGAACTCCTTTCTCCCGCCTTGCTGCCTCTGCTCTCTCAACAAGAACACTCTCTCATTCTCTCTCTCTCTCTCTCTCTCTAGTAGTCAACGGGCAGCTACCCCATCCACGGGTTAATGCGATGCATTAACCTTGCCCATGCCATATCCATGCACTGTCCGAGAAATGCATTTAAGCCACCCATGCCATGCTGCTCATGGCCGACATGCCTCACGCTCACGCGCTGCATGTGGGATGAGCGGGATATCATAGTTTACTAGGTGTATACTGAAGTGTGTAATTAGTATAACCCTTGAAACATGAGTTCACGTACTAAAATTTATTTTCTATTACGTCAATTGTCTCTCTCTCCCTCTCTCTTGTTCTCTCTCTCTCTCGTTGAAAAGAGGGGGAGTTTACTAGGGCGTGTATCTGAGGTGTATGATTAGCATACCTCCTGATGATGAGTTAATGTACCAAAATTTATATTTTATGATGTCTGCTTTCTCTCGCTCTCTCTGAAACGGGGACCTCTTGGGCTGGCATTTCTGCACCAGTTCTCCAGTATGCAGATGGCTCTCAGTCTCCCAATTTTCGGATTCCATTGCGTGGTATCCATTCCTCTCTCACTTGCTGCACAATGATT
>JAYJMB010007285.1:0-10343 GCA_036873735.1 Pouteria campechiana
GCATTTAGTGGAACATATGCATTTGGAAATGATGTTTTACTAAGGATATAATTGAGTTTGGTTATTTGATTGAGAATCAAAAACAAGTTTAGATAAATGCGATGTCATGACAACAATTGAATATTTTAAGAGTTATAATATGGGGTTTGATAATGGAATGGACGTGTTATCACCTGATTACAAATTTTACATTTACTTATGCATGAAGTATAGTAATTTGGGTTTGGACACCTATCAAGTTGGTCATTGGGTCATTGGGATCCCTCCCTTGTTGGGGCTTTGTTATAGATACCGCCTTCTTGGCAAGTATGTCTAATCAACTTATTGTTTATGAGACTCCTCTGATTACTTAGTAGGTGTAAATGGGAAGCCTATAACCCTTGAGTTGTAGTGAGGGTGGGATATTTTAAGTCTCATAACACTCGTATTTTGGGTAGTAGGGAAAACTCAAGTACACCAAAGTTGTAAGAAAAATGAGTCCAGCTGATTGTAACATTGTGCAATTGGTTCGTGTTGATTGTTTGTGGGCAAATTACCTTGAATGACTAGAAATGAAAGGATTGCATTAAAAAGAAAGTACGTTTCATTGTGAATAAATACAATAAGATATAGTAGACATTGTAATGGATTTTTAATGAGGAATTTTGTTATTAATCATATTTAATCTATGATGGTATAGTTTAGTATAGTTTGGTTTTGAGCATATGAATCTTATTATATTGTATGATTAATTATTGATTTGTTTTATGCCTGCTTATTGAGTTACTCGAACTCACTATATTTTATTATAGTTTAGTCGACAGGCCAGAAGACAGTGCCCAACGAAGGGTTGGAGCTCGAGAGAGGGATAAATCATGATAACTAGAAACTTTATCTTTTTGATAAATATTTTGGAATGTATATAAAGTGTGATTCATTCAGTATGTTAATGGTGTAAATCATGTAAATTTAATTGTGTGGAGTATTTTTAGTTGCATGTGATTATTTAATTAGATGCAAGATTGATTTCCATACACTTTACCTTTATAGTGCAACTATAATTCTGGGCATCTGTAGGTGTTTGTAAATATATATAGGTGTAAGTGGGTAAGTTCAGGGGAGACTTTAGCCGAGAGTCCTCCTATACCTGCCTGAGTAACAGCTTGGAAATCGGGGCATTACAAAGTGGTATCAGTGTGTGTATGTCTAATACACAGAAGGATAGTTGAGATAAGTCCCAAAACTGTAATGGTAAGAGTGTTGGAAGTTAGTGATAGAATGACATGCATAGTTTTAGTTTACATGAGGGAACATTAGTATAACCTGCAAATTGAATTTTTATGTTGATAAATTAAATTGCTATCTTGATATTATGTTGTTATATGATCCGATACTCTTCCCCATATAGTCATGGCACCAAGGAAGAGAATGGACAAAGATAAAGCCCCTATGAAGAACTACCCAGGCTCGAGTGACGGGGGTTATTATTAGGGAAACTCAGGAAGAAGTCTCCAGGGCAGATGAAATGTCGGGATTGACCCAAAATGAAGTTTAAGGAGGGGTAGTTGAACCTAAGGATGGCCAAGGGGCAGAACATGCCAACGCTACTAGGTGAGACACTGCATTTCCTGAGGTTGATGCAGTTCAACCTATGCCGCCTCCACCAACGACTCAAGAGTTGGGCACTGTGATAACAATGATAGTGGGTATTGCCCAGACACTATAGGAAATAGTCCAAACTCAAAGGAGGTAGGCAGAGGAACCTCAATCAATGGTATAGCCTCGAGCAAGACCAGCAAATGTGGAAATAGAAATGGGGCAGCCATCTCAAAAATAGCCAAGAGTAGGCTTAGACATGAAATCTTTCCAGAGTATTAAACCTCCCACTTTCAAAGGCCAGAGGGACTATCGTGTGGCAAATGAATGGATAGCTAGTATGGAAAAGGCATTTGCAAACATGGAAGGCCTAGAAGAGCATAAAGTACTATATGGAATTTATTAGCTGGAGGGTGAGGTAGAACAATGGTGGCATATTAAGAAATTGACAGTAGCTGGAAATGGTGTAGGGATGACTTGGACTGATTTTAGAAAGAGGTTACTCTGTAGATATGTGCTAGCTAGTTAAAAAGCTAGGCAAGCCACTGAATTTCTGACACTATTATTGGGCAAGAGAACTGTAGAGGAATATGATGGACTGTTTAGATCTTTGGCACAGTTTGTGCCATGGGCCTGAATGGATTTACCTGAAACAACTCAGAAATTTCAAGAAGGTTTATGTTTAGAGATTTGAGAGAAGCTAGCTCCACTCATGTTGAGTCGGTATGAGGATATCATAGAGCGTGCTCGTCTAGTAGAACATGAGGTAGAGGAACAGTCTAAATTTAGAGAGAGGAGACGTATGAGAGGAACCAAATAGGGGCGACAAACTAGGAAGAAACTTGAGTAGAGTGGTAGTACATTATCTAAGAAGATTTGTAATTATTGCAAGAAATAGGGACATTTAAAGTTTGACTATCCAATATTGTTAAGGAAGCCAGAAGGCAAGCCAACTAGATTGACTCTAGGACAGATGAAAGAAATTAGTCAGGGGTCGCATCAACCACAGGATGTGGGGTAGTGAAGGCCACTTACTTGCTTCGCATGTGGTGAGACTGGAGATATTAGATGGAATTGTCCTAATCAAGGGAAGAATGAAAATGTAACTTCCCAAGGTCTAGCTCAACCTGAACGTGGTGGGAGTCAGATGCGAGGTAGAGGTCGAGGACCTAATACAGTCCCTAGGCAGCAAAATGAACAACATAGACCTCCATTAACCATAGTGGTACAGACAACCAATGCTCAGGAAGCTCAAACATGGAACACGTAATTGCTGGTAATCTTTCTGTATGTAATTACATGGCAAATGTTTTATTCAATCGGGGTGCCTCTCAATCCTTTATTTCTATTGCATTTGCAAATAGAGTTGGATTGTCTAAATACCTAATGTATCCTGTGGTAGAACTATCTACTCCTTTGAAAGCAATCACTATTGCTATAGAGATATGTTATGAAATACCTATAGTGATTGAGAGCAGACAGTTTTATGCTGACATTAAGTCTTGAATATGGAAGGGTTCGATGTCATATTGGATATGGATTGGTTAACCAAGTATGAAGCTAAAGTTGAGTGCAAATCAAAGTAGATAACTTTGAAGACCCCTAATAAGGTAGAAATTACCTGTAGAAGTTCATTTAAGGGCAAAGCTCCTAAGCTCGTGTCAGCTATGAAAGCCCTTAGTCTATTGAGGAAAGGGTGTTAAGCATTCTTAGTTTCAGCTATTGACACCCATTCCGAACATCAACCACTGAAGGATATACCAATAGTTTGAGATTTTCTAGATGTATTCCTTGGTGAATTGTTTGGATTGCCTCCTGAATGAGAAGTAGAGTTTAGTATTGACCTCCAACCCAGAACAGAGCCAATGTCTAAGACCCCATACAGAATGACACCAGTTGAATTAGCAGAATTAAAAGTGAAATTGCAGGACTTAATAATTTAGGGATTGATTTACAATCAGGGTACCATCAATTGAAGGTTAAGCCTTTAGATGTTCAGAAGACTGCATTTAAAACATGATATGGGCATTACGAATTTCTAGTATTGTCATTTGGTTTAACGAATGCTCCCATTGTCTTAATGGATTTAATGAATAGGGTCTTTAAATCCTACTTGGATCAGTTTGTAATTATTTTCATTGATGATATTTTGATCTATTCAAGAGATAGGGAGAGTAATAAAGCACATTTAAGAATGACTTTGCAGAGACTTAGGGAAGAAAGCTTTATGCAAAATTAAAGAATTGTGACTTCTGGATGAACAGTGTAGCTTTTCTAGGTCATGTGATTTCAGAAGATGGTATTTCTGTAGATCCTCATAAAATAGAAGCTGTAGTGAATAGGCCTAGACCAAGCACCGTGACTGAGGTCAAAATTTTTATAGGACTAGCCAGGTATTATTGGAGATTTGTTGAAGGGTTCTCCATAATAGCTTTACCACTAACACAGTTGACTTGAAAAGGAGTTTTATTTATATGGAATGAAATGTGAAACTACTTTTCAGGAACTAAAAAGATGGTTAGTAGAAGCACTAGTTCTTGCAATTCCATCAGGTCAAGGTGGATTCATGATATACAGTGGAGCATTAAAGAAAGGATTAGGTTGTGTTCTAATGCAACATGGGAACATGATAGCTTATGCATCATGACATTTGCGACCTCATGAGCATAATTATCCAACTCATGATTTGGAGTTGGTAGCAGTAGTGTTTGCTTTAAAAATATGGAGACATTACCTTTATGGGGAAAAATGTGATGTATACACAGATTATAAGAGCTTAAAATACATCTTTACTTAGAAAGAATTGAATATGAGGCAGAGAATGCTTAGAACTGTTCCAAGATTATGATTTGAGCATTCATTATTATTCTGGCAAAGCAAATGTTGTAGCTAATGCTTTGAGTAGGAAATCCAGAAGTAGTTTAGCATGTATGTTAACAAAAAGAAAGAATTGTTTGAAGACTTAAGAAGTAGGGGTTTACAAGTTGAGGTAAAAGGAGTGGTGACCCAGTTATTTCAATTGCACAATTAGCCTACTCTGATAGGTGAAATCCGAGTGGCTCAAGAAGAGTCAGTAGAAGAAGAATTTCAGAAATTGATGTTGCAAGTGCAGCAAAATGAACTGCTAGACTTTTCTATTGGTGCTGACCATCTTATGAGGTATAGGAATCAGTTAGTTCTTCCTAAAGGATAATTAGTAATACAAAAGGTATTAGAGGAAGCACATTACTCCCCTTATACTATACATCCTGATGGTAATAAAATGTATCATGATTTGAAATCTTTGTATTGGTGGAATGGGATGAAAAATGATATTTTGCTAAATATGTGGCTAAATGTCTAACATGCCAAAGAGTGAAAGCAGAGCATCAAAGACCAAGTGGATTATTGCAATATATTAAACTTCTTGAGTGGAAATGGACAAACATAATAATGGATTTTATCACTAGTCTACCAAAGACAGTTGCTGGGATTGATAGTATTTGGGTCATTATGGACAGATTGACTAAATTAGCTCACTTTATATTAGTTAAGACCACATTTACTACTGAGAAATATGATTGGATTTATCAGAGGGAAATTGTAAAATTGCATGGTGTGCCTAAAGTGATTATTTCGGATAGAGGATCAGTGTTCATTTTGGAAAGCACTACACAAGGCTATGGGGACATGCCTAGATTTCAATAGAACTTATCACCCCTAAACAGATGGGCAGATACAGTGAGTGAATCAACAATTGGAGGACATGCTTAGAGCTTGTACTCTAGAATAAGGCAAAACTTGGAGCCAGTACTTATCATTGATTGAATTTGCATGTAATAATAGTTATCATTCTAGTATCCAAATGGCTCCTTTTAAGGCACTGTATGGGCATAAATGTAGATCTTACTATATTGGACTGAGGTAGGTGAAACTACCTTGGTAGGACCGGAGATGATTGCTGACATAGTTGAAAAGGTAGCACAAATTAAAGAAAAGATCAACATTGCTCAATCCCGACAGAAGAGTTATGCAAACGTAAGAACGCTTGACTTGGAATTTCAGGTAGGGGATAAAGTTTTCTTGAAAGTATCTCCAATAAAGGGTGTAGTGTGATTTGGTACCAAGGGCAAACTGAGCCCAAGGTACATCGGTCCTTATGAAATTTTAGATCAGATTGGCAAGGTAGTGTACCATATTGCATTGGCACCACTACTAAGTGGCATCCATGATGTCTTCCGTGTGTCTTCACTGAGAAAGTATCAACCAAATTCATCTCATGTATTGGCACCAGAAGAAATTCAAATTAAAGAAAACCTACAATATGTGGAGTAGCCAGTTCGAATATTGGATACCAAGGAAAAATAATTGAGGAACAAGGTCATCCATCTTGTAAAAGTACAGTGGGGACACCACTTCGAAGAGGAATCGACTTGGGAACTGGAAGATACGATGAGATCTAAATACCTCCATTTGTTCATATAAGTTTCAGGGACAAAACTTTTTATACGAGGGTTAGAATGTGAGACCCTGAAATTTCTATAATAAAAAGAACTGGTTTATAGTGTGTACATGAACTGCATATGTATGATTTGTAATATAAATGAAAAAATCATGATGAATGTGATGAAAGTAATTGAGTATTATGAAATACAGACAGAAATTTTAGTGTCAGAGAAAGTCAGCACATAGTGTATGTGGGTCGCATATGCTTCCAAGGATTTACACTACTGGAGCATTATGAGAGGTGGAGCTTAAAATGCTCCACCAGCTCCATCTCTTAGTCCAAAACATTTTCAGCACTCCCCTTTCATCGCCAAGTTCAAAGAAACCTTGGTTCCCATGGAGTTTGACAAATTGAGTTAGGGAAATTGATGGCAACTAGCCTAGCAGCACTCCAGTATCAAGTAGCCACTAAATTCAACAGTCTGAGATCATGAAAATTGAATGACAGATTGGGGTTTCATCTTGCAACGGGATTCAGTGGAATTCAATTGGAGTAAAGTAAGTGGTAAGCCATTTCCAACGTTCCTTAATAGTTTGCAATGACTAGAATTTTTGAATTTTAGGTTTTAAAGTAAAATGTCAAAATTTAGAGGTTAGGGTTTAGGGGAAAATAAGGATTCAGTAGTGAAATGAATGTTTTGAATGTGGATTTTGGTAGGGATTCAATTGAGATGCATTAATATGTCATTTAGAATAGAAATCCCAAATTATGAATGATGAACATATGGGATTTCAGAAACTATATTCTAAATGTGTGATGAAATAGTATAAAAAGGGCTATAGTATGATTAAGTTATATTAGTGAATCCATAATCATCGTTTTTTAGTGAAGGGTAATCAAGAAAGTGGATTAACTTTAAATAGAGTTAAGGGATAGAACAACACTTATAAGTAATACATTTCTACACTTTGATAATTAAAGGATATATACATTGAATGTAGGAGTTCCAAATTGTTAATTTGGGCTTGGCTATATGAGTATCATAGCAACAGAGAAGTGTGTTGATACACACAAGGTAACCAGGTTAATTGTTTATGTACTTCTTTGGAAATTTGAATCAGTCTTTGTTAATACTGATCAATGATATTACGAGTTATTTTTGGGATAAAGTTGGCTTGTTACACGTTAGACAAGGGCAAACTAAATGCATTGTATTGTGAGAAGTTTGTATAGAAGGGGGATTAAATATGAATGAAAGAAGTGAATGTGAATAAGAAGAAATTCAGTGCATGAAAAGTATTATGATATTGCATTAAAGGTTATGAAACCACTATATATTGTAAATAGAATTGAATTATTTCTTAAAGTATTTTGATGGATAGGCGGAATTAGTGGAAGAGAATCAAGATTAAACAAAGTAAAATTTGAGGGAATTAAAGAGGCTAAATAGGAAGTATTAGGAATAGGACAAATAGGATAATTTTTAGAAGAAATAGGGGGCAGCAAGGACCTTGCTGCGACAAGGTATTGTTCTGCCACGGTAAGGAGCTCGATCAAGGGCAAAAAGCGAGGCAGTAGGGATTTTGCCATATCAAGGTGATACCCTGCCATGGCAAGATACTGCTCTACCGCGGCAAGCTTCCACTATGAATAGTAAAAGTTTGTATGTGCAGTGAACTTGCTGCGGTTAGCTCCTGCTGTGAAAAGTAACTTTTGCATTAATTTGATATTTGGTATATTTTGATAATTTAAGTATTTTTATAATATTTAAAGATTATAATATGGGGTTTGATAATGGAATGGACATGTTATCATCTGATTATGAATTTTACATTCACTCATGCATGAAGTATAGTAATTTGGGTTTGGACACCTATCGAGTTGGTCATTGGGTCATTAGGATCCTACCCTTGTTTGGGCTTTGTTATGGATACCGCCTTCTTGGTGAGGAGGTCTAGTCAACCTATTGTTTATGAGATTCCTCTGATTACTTAGTAGGTGTAAATGGGAAGCCTATAACCCTTGAGTTGTAGTGAGGGTGGGATATTTTAAGTCTCATAACACTCATATTCAGGGTAGTAAGAAAAACTCAAGTACACCAAAGTTGTAAGAAAGATTAGTTCATCTGATTGTAACATTGTGCAATTGGTTTAGTTTATGGCCTCCTGAATATAGTGTTGATTGTTTGTGGGTAAATTACCTTTAGTGACTGGAAATGAAAGTATTGCATTAAAAAGAAAGTGAGTTTCATTGTGACTAAATACAATCAGATATAGTAGACATCGTAGTGGATTTTGACTGAGGAATTTTGTTATTAATCGTATTTAATCTATGATGGTATAGTTTAGTATAGTTTGGTTTTGAGCATGTGAATCTTATTATATTGTATGATTAATTATTGATTTGATTTATGCTTGCTTACTAAGTTACTCGAACTCACTGTATTTTATTATGGTTTAGTTGATAGGCCAGAAGACAGCTCCTAACGAGAGATTGGAGCTTAGGAGAGGGATAAATCATCATAACTAGAAACTTTTATCTTTTTGATAAATATTTTGGAATGTATACAAAGTATGATTCATTTAGTATGTTAATGGTGTAAATCATATAAATTTAATTGTGTGGAGTGTTTTTAGCTACATGTCATTATTTAATTAGATACGAGAATGATTTTTATACACTTTACCTTTATAGTGCGACTATAATTCTGGGCATCCGTGGGTGTTTATTAATGTATATAGGTGTAAATGGGTCAGTTCAAGGGAGACTCTGGCTGAGAGTCCTCCTATACTTGCTTGAGTAATGCCTTGGAAAGTAAGGCATTATCATAATTGAATTTGTATTTTTTTGTTGTATAGTAATTGGGAAATTCCCATCTTATGTATATTGTAATTGTAATTAATTTATCTTATGATGTATTATTGTAATTTATAGGCATATCAATGTAATTGTAATCAAGGTGTATGGTGTATGTGGAATGAAAATTGTATGGTGGTGTGGTGGATTCATTGTCGTCATGATGCAGCCATGGTCCTGGGGAAGCTTGTGGAGTTACAAGGATGTTGTATGGATGACTGGAGAAATATTGGAGTGTATCATTTCTTACTTTTATAAATTATAATAGAGAAATGTATCATAATATGTAATGATTGTTTGTACCTAGGTGGACAACCCTATTTTTAAGGGAGACTATCCAATTTTCTATAGAAACTAGGTCAACTAGAAAAAAAATCAAAGCAACTGACCCTAGAAGTGTGAAAATCATGGTATGATCATGTGGATTTATGGTGTAAAGTGGAGTAACGGCCTTGGGTGGGTGGGGCGTTACAGTTGTATCAAAGTTTGAGTATGGTATGGTATGTTTGATAGGCTGCAGAATCATGATGGCAATGGTTATAGGAGGAGTTAGAAAATGACATGGTCGTATGAGTTGTAGAATGATTTGTTTAGGGAAAGGTATGCATTGAGATGTGGATGATAACAACATAAGTGTAAAAATGCTTGGGTGGCACAGATAATGAATATGAGAAATGACGAAACTATGGAGTTCCATAGATAGATAATTGATTGAACTAATTGACCAAGAAGTACAAGTGCATATTTTTCTCCTTGTATATGTTTTGTGGAATTGTTGTGTTAAACTAAAACTAAAGGAATCTTTGTGATAATGTATGCTTTGAATAAGGGAATTGTTAATTTTATGTGATGAGTGTAAGTGATAAATGTGTATAGGGGTCGAATGTTTTAAGTGTATAATGTTTTATATGTACTTTTGTTATTATCCTGATTACACGATGATTTATGTCTTTATCATTGTTATTGGTTGTTTAGTTTATACATCATGTGAATGCATATGATATGTATAGTAACATGGTTACCTAAAGTGGGTGTGGTTTGCATAGTATGTGAAAACATATGCTCGGATGATAATGCATGATAGTGCATGTACATGATGCTTGTGATTAGCATGAAAGATGCATGAAAGCGATGTTTTAACATGGTGTCTATGTGAAATGGCTATGTGATTAACGTAGATATGCTTGAATATGTGTGATTAGTAATGTTTTGTATGGTACCTCAAGGTGGATAAGCCCCAGCTGAAGGGAGCTGAAGCCCTGATGGTGGAGTGATGGAGGCCTGATGGAGGAGGGTGGTAAAGCCTCTGAGGTTTATTCCATATATGTTTTGAGGTTTGGGTATTTGCCAGGATGACCCTATTGATTATTTATTATGAGACTTATGTCTGAGCCAGTGGATAGATTGGCAGCGGTGTCACCAACCCTAACCAATTCTACTAGGGTGGCAATATGGTGGCATTGGTTTGATAATGTAAAAATTGACT